>PVIU01007752.1:5592-41569 GCA_004026605.1 Ondatra zibethicus
CCCATGCAGCCCAAGCCTCCAGGCAGTGAATCTTTACATGTGATACCTTCTCTCCCACCAGCAAAGTGGCGTGGATGACACCAGAGCAAGTGTCCACTGACACATGTAAATATTTTAGCTTTCCAAACTCATTTACGTGAGTCACATCCATTTGCCATAGGGAGTTTGGCCTTAAACCTCTGGGGTTAACTCCGATGTGGGGAGGGTGGAAGAAAGTAACACATTCTAAGTTGGCTGCTAGGCGCTGGGAAACCGCGGCCCCGGGGAGAGGAGGAGGGCGGCGCGAACACCATTACCCCCGGACCCTCCCACGGCCGCAACGCCCGTCGCAGTTGGGCGATCCACGGGAAGGGCCCGGCTCGCGTCCAGAGTTGCCGCCATCACCGGCCCCCCTGGTCGCACCACTTCCGCCTTCAAGGCCACTTCCGGCCTCGAGGTGCCGAGCCCGCCTCTTCCGGTCTCCGCCTGCTGCCAGGCCCCCTGGGACTTGTAGTTCCCGAGAGGCCAGGGGGAGCCGGAGCTGCAGAGAAGCCTCTGCCGCCATGGCTGCCGCCGCCAATGCTGTTGGTGGCTCCGATTGGAGGCGCAGGGAGCCGTGGAGCTGGGGCTCGCGGTGGTGTGTCCCGCTGCATTGGAATAGGTTCAACATATCTGGAGGGGCTTGCCGAAAAACACCACAGAATACCCAAGGATCAATTTGCAGGTTCAACATACCTGGAGGGATTTTGCTGACCGGTCATTACCTCTCCACGTGTCGGGTTCTGAATCCTCTTTTCGGCCCTCTCGCCTGGTGTCCCCGGGAGTGTTCCCGGGTTTCGGCACCAATTCTGGCTGACCCCCGACCAGCGGAATGAACAGCCAGACTCAGGATTCTTCCTGGATCACGCTTTACTGGAAAGCACTCGGTTGAGGAAAAAACGGGAGGCAAGAGAGCCTCTAGGTTGAAGGGAGAGCGGAGGTGAGAGAGCAAGAGGTCTAACATGGCGGCTGCTTATAGGGGGAGATATGACGCGACTCGCACCTTGATTGGCTGCTAAGTCCCGCTGGCACCAGAGTCCTCAGGATTGGTTAGGGAAGCGCCTGGACGCTCAGTCCTGAAGCATTGCCAAATATGGAATTTGTTTACCTCCAAACTGCGAGGATGCAAGCGTATGGCTCCCTGCATAAGAAAACAACCTCAGGTGTTTTTTTGATTTTGTTTGAAACAGTTTCTTCTAGTTTGAGGATGCTTACACCATGCTACCTAGCACATGAGCTTCTAGACATTCTCCTGTTTCCACCTTAACTTTGTCATAGGTAAGCTGAGATTGCAGATGTGTGTAACTGTGTTCAGCATTATGAGGGTTTTGAGGATCAGAATTCAGGTCCTCATGCTTGTGCACCAAGTACTTGACCCTCTGAGTCATTGCCACAGCCCTATGAGATTGACATATTCTTAAGTTGTGTAACTATTGGGCTGGTGCTGGAAAAATCTTGTAAACACTATTAATTAAACCCTCCATTTGGAGTTGTATTATCAAAGTGTACATTTTAAACTGCTTATTGCCTTATTTCTAGGACTTAATTCCCCTAGATCTCCAGTTAGGAACTTGATGATGGGTGTTTTACATGTTACTGATGATTCTTGAGTGTTAGCAAGATGATCTACCACAGGGAACTAACAAAAAGAAACACTGTATATGCAGGTGAGTTTTAAAAATCAGGAAATTGATAATGGCAGGTCTATTACTGGAGTAATGGAAAAGCCTATCTAAATGTCTCCCAAGATACATGCTGTGATACACAGAAGAAACAACACTGAATATTGACTGCCAACTTGACAGGCTCTAGAATCACCCAGCAGAAAAGCCTCTGGACATACCTGTGAGGGAGTTTCTGGATTGTATTAATCAAGGTAAGACCCATCCTAAATGTGAATAGTACCACTCCAGCTGGGGTCATGAGCTGAATACAAAGATGAAAGCAAGTTGAGGACCAGCACTTATTGCTTGTTTCCTCTTCACTGCAGACACCATGTGATCAACTGTCTCATTCTCCTGTAGCTTGTCTTCCCTGCTATAATGGACTGTGAGCCAAAACAAACCCTTCCTTCCTTAAGTCACTTTTGTCACAGCATATTTCTCAGCAACAGGAATGAGAAAAATAATTAAGACATCCACCCAATCTGAAAGTTCAAAAAGAATATTTGGCTGAAGTAATGCCGCAAAACAATCCCACACCATTTTGGAAATTATAATTAAAGGAGTTATTTATTGGAGGGGAAAAAAACTTACAGATCAATGTCCCAAACCACAATCCTCTTGTCAGAAATGGGAGACAGAGAGTCTAGCAGTCTGAACAGAAGCTGGAAGCAAGAGAGTGAGCAGAGGGCTGCCGCTCTTTTTTTAAAATGAAAGAGACCATGCCCCAGTGGGCTGCTATCTTAAAGGCTATTGGCTGAAGGAGCGGAAGGAGCTCCCACAGCACTGAAGAGATGGCCCTGACAGAGAGTGTTACCACACTTGTAGAGGACCTGAGTTTACTTCCCAGCCCCTAATCAGAGAGCATCCAAACTGCCTGCTACTCAGTGTCCTCCTCTGGCCTCTGAGCACATTTACATTCTCTTATGCATACACACACAGAAATATAACAAATTTTTTAAAAAAAATTTAAATCTTTGTTTTTTTTTTTAAATCAAACTTCTACTGAAAGCATCCTGACCTAAGGTGACTTCAGAACTGATTAATTCAAGATAGAGGATCCACATGTCTTCCAATTCCTGACTGTTCCCCAGTGTTGGCTTTAATGGTTGTGCCTTTAGTGAGATCATTACCCTCGGATGACTACTGTCCATTCCAAGCATTACCCACAGACATTGCAATGTCCAAAGAGGTGGAGGATTGACCCTCACCATTATTTTTTGTCAATAATGAAGCCTGTCCCACAAACCTTAAGGTACTTCTTCCATCTTGCTTACAGAGCTGTGTTAAGTCACATATCTAAACCAATTTCTAGTAAGCAGAATGTATCTTAAGGGTAGATTTTAAACTAATTAAGATAAACTCTGGAGCAGAAGGTCTTTCTAGTCAGGCTGAAAAGGGAACGACTTCTGGTGCATACTATGGCTATGGTAGAATTACTGCATCACTGGCATGTGAACAGCTGCAGACCAGTTGTTATTGCTTTAGGCAAGAGAGAACAATAAGATTCCTGCATCTTTTTCAGTGGAAGGGTACATAGACCAGGCTAGGAGTGTTTAAAAAAAATCACAAAAACCTGGTGTTCGTCACTAGGAGCGTAAGGAAATGTTACTGAGGTTATTTCCTGTTGGGCACACTTTAATGGAAACTGATGAAAATCTTTCCATGCACCACAGACTCTACTAATTCATCATAAGACTTTCTTGCCAAAAGAGCCAATTGCGTTGCAACTTCTTAAGGTAGATTGAAAACATTCAAAAATAAACCACCAATAGATGAAATGACAACAGTAAGAATCCCTAAGAAATAGGCTAGTAAGAGGTTAAGTGGAAAAGGAGAGGGGAGAGATAGTTAAGACATTCATAATGCAAGAAAGGCTAGGAGAGAGAATTTTAGCTAAAAATCTGGTGTAGGAGGTCTTTCTGTCTATGTGTTGCTTTCATTAATGAATAAAGAAACTGCCTTGGCCTGTTGATAGGGAAGAACTTAGGTAGGTGGGAAAGACGGAGCTGAATGCTGGGAGGAAGAAGGCAGAGTCAGGAGAGACACCATGGAGCCACCAGAGTCAGACATGCTGAATCTTTGCCGGTAAGCCACTGCCACGTGGTGATACACAGATTAATAGAAATGGGTTAAATTAAGATGTAAGAGTTAGCCAATGAGAAGCTAGAGCTAATGGGCCAAGCAGTGAGTTAATTAATACAGTTTCTGTGTGGTTATGTTGGGGCTAAGCTACCCAAGTGGCAGGGATGAACAAGCAGGCCCTCCTCTCAAAAAAATCTGTATCTTGCCCTTTAATAAGCTTTCCCTCTCTATGAGGCTCTTGGTGCTAGGCAATTACGGCATATCTTTGCAACTAGACTGTAGTGTTTTTGGGGTGGGAGAGAAAAAGAGAGGCTTCTGTATTAGTTACCTGGCTTAGCAGAAGGGGTCCTTTACCTTCCAATTTTATTGATGCTGTTTTTTTTCTTTTCTTCCCTTCTAATTGACACATAATAATATATTTATGAGGTACAGTATGGGGATCCAATACAATATACAATGTGTGATAATCAAATCAGGATAATTAGCATTACATTTATCCTTGCTTTGTGCTTGGAGCCTTTGAGTACCCCCTCCTCCAGATCTTTATAAAATGTATAATAAATTATTATAAACTTGAGTTACCCTATTGTGCTGTAGACAGTAGAATGTGTTTTTTCTACCTAACACTATTTTGGCACCCATCATCCAACCCCCTTCTGTTCCTACTACCCTCTAACAATTTTCCTAGGCACTAATAATCATTTTCTACTTTCTCTTTCTATGTGCTTGACAATTTGCACTTCCACAAATGAGTGAAAGCATGTGTTATTTGTCTTCCATGCTTTTTGTCACACAATGTCCTCTAGTTCCATCCAAGTAGCTCTAAATACTGGAACTTAATTGTTTTTATGGCTGACTTATACACTATTTTATCAGTTGCCCTTTTGACATTGTGATAAAATTCCCAACCCCCTGCCCTCCAAAAAAGTCAAGGGAGAAGGGATTTTATTCTGCTGTGCTTCAGAGGTTTCAGTTCTTAGTGGTGGAAAAAGTGTGGTGGAGATTGACATTTCAAGTTGTGTCAGCCAAAATGCTGATAGATGACAGAAAAAAAAAAAAACAGGCCAAGATATTCCCTTTGTACATACCATTCAATGATGGACATACCTCTTCTCCATAGATCTCACCTTCCACAACTCTACCATCTCCAAAGGGTCTATTCACCACTGACTCCATTGATGAAGTAAACCATTAAGTAGATCTAAACACGCATAATTCCATCTGTCTAGAAATGACAGACACATGTAGAGGTGTGGCTTACTAATTTTAAGTCAGATTTCTGGATATTAAGTCAAGAGCATATCATTTTATACCATCTAGTCAAGCAAAATATGAAAAACTTTTCTAGTTATTTCTGGTTATTTTTAAAACCTCCAACTTTGTTAGCATCACAAACTGACAGAGATGAACAGGAGACCTGCTTCAGAGGGACATCTAGGATGATTAAGTAGTTAGAGTAGTTAGAGAAATCGTTCCAGAATAGGTTAAAAACTACTATAGTTGATAGAACGGGACTTAGATTAATAAGCAATAAAAATTAGCACTCAGTATTATAAAGATTTTGCAGACCAACAAACCTTTCTGCTGACACAATAATCCAAATCAAAACAAATCAAACAGAATTAGAAAAAGTCCAGGTTTAATCAATGACAGCACTCCCGGGTGGCCCTCTGGGGTACCACAGAGAGAGGAAAGGAGAACTGGAAAGACCTTGTGTTCATTCTCTGTGGGGACGGTTTAAATAACCTGTGGGAGTGGTCTTGACTCTCTGGGGAAGACTCGCTGTTTGGTGGGCTTTCTTGGAGGTGGAGTCTAGACTGCAGCAACTCCCAGGGAAGGGGGTTTGGGATGGGTGCCAGGGGCTGGGATGACCCTTCCAACCAAACATCCCAGACTCCATGGATATAGGTGTGACAGGGGCTGGGATCTCATTTCAAGCAAACATCCCAGACTCCTTAGATATAGGGGTGCCTGCTCAAGTGTAACTACTTCCTGTGGGCATGGGGCAACATGGGAGTGGAGAGAGTTGGGAGTTGGTGGTAGGCTCACACCATTTTCAAGCATATTTTACAGGTCACTCCTGCTGCCTGGACCAAGACAAACTTACAAAGGGTCCTCCAGTTAATGCCAACACCTGCACCAGCTCCTGGGACTTCACCATTGGTACCAATTCTCCTGGCTCAAAAGGACACCTACCAGCTAAAATCTGGTTTTAAAGAGCATATCTGCTCTTGTGTCTCACTTATTCATCTGAGCCTCAACTGTATGACCCAAGAGGGAACCTCTCTGTCCCATTCTTTCTGGCAGTTAATGACCCATGGCTAGCCCCAATCATAGGGCCAATAATAACAATATATTTTTTCTCCTAGCCCCTGCCTTCTCATCTCCCTCAAGGAACAGATGTCTGAGGTCTCCAGGTTGGCAGTAAACCACATGTCTCTCCAGCCACACCTCTCGCTGAGCGTGAGCCCACCAGCTCCCAAATTTCTGGGATGTTTGATTGGAAGTGTAACCCCAGCCCCCTGGCATCTATATATACAAGGAGTCTGGAATGTTTGGTGGAAAGTTCCAAGCCCCCTTCCCTGGGAGTTGCTGCAGCCCAAACTCCACCTCCAAGAAAGCCAGCCAAATGGTGACCCAGGGAGGGTCAAGACCACTCCCACAAGCTATTTAAACTGCCACCCCAGAGAACAAACACGTGGTCTTCGCTGTTTTCCTTGCCCCCTCAGTGTTTTCCTGGAGGGCCACCCAGGAGTGCTGGCATCCATTAAACCTGGGCTTTTTCTAATTTGGTTTGATTTGGTCTGATTTTGCTTATTGCATTGGCAGAGAGGTTTGTTGGGCTGAAAACACTTAACACTATGGTGGAGAAGAAAGTTTATTGTAGATAAAAGGGAGAGCAGAGACATAGACAGGGACATCTGGGAGAGTCCAGAGTGAACATAATTAAGCTGGGCCATGTAGAAAGATAGGTAGGGGCAGGGAGAGGGAAAAAGGGGGAACCAGGTGTAGCAGCCAGGAGGCCAAAGGTACAAAAAGGGATGGGAAACCAAAATACCTACATCATATAGGGAAAAGCCTCTGTGGGAATGACAGACAGCCTAGCCCCTGGGTATTGCCAGCTATACTCTGTAACAGGTAGGGACTGAATGATGCTGGGGAAACCTGGAGGCCAGGTCTGCCTTGATATGTTAAAGAGGCTCCTCAGCCATTTGTCCTGGTTTTGAAACTGCATTATTGTTTTCATGTCATTCTCTTCCTTGCGAGGTAGTGTTAATCCCACTGATTGAGAATAAGACCATTATCAGAGTTTGAAGTCAAATTTGAAGCAAGTTTTAATTAAATACAGGCCTGGTGGATGGACTCTGGCCATGCCCATACCCAGGTTTCTGGGAAAATGATCCAGAATCACAATAAGCTTAAGAAGGAAAACCCATAATTCATTACATTTCCCAATAGGTTCAAACAGGAGCAAGCATACATCCTGACTTACCTCCAGCTTGTGAACCTCCTGCCCTCATGTCATCAAGCACATCTGGTGCAGATGGGTCAAACTTGTTTAGGAGAATGAAAAACAGTGGTTTGTTATCTCCCATAAACAATAGTTTTCAACATTTCAGGAACTGTCTGTCCTTGGGCAAAGGGCTTGAAGATCAGAGGCATTTTTGTTTCACTGATCTCTTAAGCATAGTAATTATAATTTAATGGCTCTCAAAGTAGGATTTAGTTAGGCTCCTCAGCCCTTGTGTCCAGGTTTTTATTTTGTCAATTTTTTTGTTTGTTTTTTACTGTGAAACAATATGATTTCATTACTTAAGAGAAAAGCAGCATGACCTTCTCACCTCTAAAGAAAGAGAAGTGAAGAAAAATCAGTAAATAGTCACTCTTCTTTCAGTTTTGAGAAGATAGAGATGGTTTGTGTGATAATACCAGTCAGGTGTTTTTCCAGAACAAAGGGGCCTTGTAAAAGGCTCAGACCTCAGGTAGTTTCAGTGGCCTGAGAAAGCCACCTTTGGCCTTTCAGATAGTTGCAATTGTTTTTGTTATTTTAATTATTTTCTGACTGAATACAATACGAAGTGCAGATCTCACTTTATAAAGGTTACAAATGCTTGTGGAATTGCGTTGATAAGCCAGAAGAGTTTTAGTGGTGTTCTTCTTTATTCTACATGGTGTAATTAAAATAGACAAAGAAAACTTTTACTCTCTTGAGTTTCTTTTTTGAGTAGAGTATCCCAGACTGTTTGAGTAACTCCTTTTAGATTGTTATCACAACACTCACTATGCATTTGAGGTCATCAAATGCATTGATGTAATTAACTATGTCTACCATCTAATGCCAGGTTGTCACAGCTTCAGATAACAGAAACAATTATATATTATTTTCCAATAGTTGACTATCATCTGCAACCCATTTGCTAGTGAACATTTTAGAACTAAACACTGGTATCATTATTACTATTACTACTCTTACTACTACTACTACTACTACTACTACTACTACTACTACTACTACTACTACTACTACTATTACTACTATATTGAGACAGTGTTTCATCTTGCAGCCCTGGCTAGCCTAGAATGTGCTATGGAGATCAGTTTTGCCTCATATTCACAGAGATCTACCTGTCACAGCTTTCCATGCTGGAATTAAAGGAATGAGCCACCACACTAGGCCTCTTCTTATTATTGATTGGTAGACTATTGCACAGTTCATAGACAATATAGAAAGAATAGAGAATAAGGTTTAAGCTAATGTACACATTAAAGGAATCTGAGGAACTAAGACATCATCCAGGACTTGTCTATTGTAGGGAACTGCTTGTTGGTTCCTGGCTGCTCAGCCCCGAAATCATCACACAAAACCATATTATTTGCAATACTGTTTGGCCAATAGCTTGAGCATATTTCTGGCTAACTCTTATATCCTAAACTAACCCATCTCCATTAATCTGCATATTGCCATGTGGCTGTGTCTTACCAACAAGATTCTGACTGGCATCTCTCTCTGGTGGGGATACATGGTTTCTCTTTGACTCCATTTTCTTTCTCACAGCATTCAGTTTCGTTTTCCCCACCTAGCTCTGTTCTACCCTATCACAGGCCCAAAACAGCTTCTTTATTAACCAGTGGTATTCACAGCATACAGAGGGGAATCCCACATCACTTGTCTCTCAGACAATCTTTATAGGATGGGATAGCTACTATCTCTGGAATGTAACTGATACTCCAGAGTCCTTAGTGTACTAGGGCCACTGCTTTATGTCTTCTTTACTCTCTATCAAGTCAAAAATCTTTGTTTGGGACATTTGATTAACTTGGCCTCAGTCACATGATTATTCTCTATCAGTTAGATATACATAGAGAGGGAATATCTACCCTGTAGTAGATACTTTTTATATTCTCCATGTATCCCTGGCTTTCCCTTTTGAACCCCTAGCAATAACTAAGTAATCTGTTCCCCTGCCATGCAAACCCATCTTTCTATACCCATTTTGCTCACAGCTAAGTGGCTTATGTCATACAGAATTGACTTATGAACTGTACCATACACCTGAGTTTCTTTGGGAACAGCAAGTCTTCAACCTGGTGCCAATCAACTGAGGACTACATCAGCTGCCCTCTTGGGGATATTTGACCCTGGTTCCTGATCTCTTAAGTTTATTTCTTCAGCCATCCCAATGATTTTATAAATTAGTTCTCTTTTGCTTAGTAATCTGCAGTCAATTTGTGCAGATCACAGTCAAGACCCATGGGCTAATCATGTCTGTTTTGCTTTGGTTTTCACATCAAAGGACAGAATTCTACCTCCCACTAAAATTGTAATCCCAAAGACTCCCTTCCCCCAGATAGGTATTTAAAAAATATAAATAAATAAGACAATACTGCAATAGTACTTTCCCATACACTAGGTCCAACACTCACAGTGATCACTACATTTGCTATTACTACCTCCATTTTAAAGGCTATAATAAAGCAAAAAGACAGAAAAAGGTGAGAG
The DNA here is from genome assembly GCA_004026605.1 of Ondatra zibethicus. Classification (NCBI taxonomy): domain Eukaryota; kingdom Metazoa; phylum Chordata; class Mammalia; order Rodentia; family Cricetidae; genus Ondatra; species Ondatra zibethicus. The sequence continues at coordinate 15,358 of PVIU01007752.1, forward strand.
GCCTGAGAAAGCATGTGGTAGAACTGGTTAATCCCCTTGAGGGCTGTTGCCCAGACAGCACTCCAAGCCAGATTTTCTAATTCTCAATTCCTGCCAATTGATCTCTACCATAACACATCTTCTCATTAACTGAAAGGAGAAAACACAATACACACAAAAGATCCAATATTAACAAAAACTCTTACAGGAACATTTCACAGGGCAACAAACAATGCCCTCACCAATAATTGCTCAAGACCGGGCAACGTTGCATGATCTCAGAGCACAGTGTCTGAAGTCTCTGGTACTGAAGCTTATGAGGTCTAGGCAGAATCACCTGAACAGCCAGCATAATAATCAAGAGTTAAAAGATAAAGTATATAGAAATCAGGCAGAAGCACAGAGTCCCGATTTATTAAATGCTGAAGAATGGGTGGTTATTATTATCCTTTGGTGATCTTTGATAAAAGGCTAAATACTGGATAAAGATCAAATCAGCTCAGCATTCTAAAGGAGACTTAGCCATGTGGGTGAAGTCTCACAAAGCTCCAGTAGGATCCCAAACCTTTATAGGAGTAAATCAAGCCCAAGTTTTATTTTTAATATCCATCTTTCTTAATTTGGAGTCATTAAGTGAAAAAAATGAGATGATGTATTTGAAAAAAAAAAGCACTGCAGAGAAATGCTAAGTGCCAAAAAGTTGCAAAGTATTACTGTCTTTGACGATTTTAGTGTTTTTAGAAAGCTTTTACCCTGGTAAACAATAAGACTCACCCTTGCAATTCCTTTAAGTATATGGGACTTAAATATGTGACCTAACAAAAGAAAGGTTTTGTGTGCTTAAATTAACCTGATAAAAGGAAGATTGAGCAGAATGATTTAATTTTTGTATGCATGAGTGATATGAACATTGCCTCTGTTGGAGAGGTTATGGCTGTTTTTTATCAAGGTGTAAATCATGGGAAATAAGAGATTAGGTGGATCCTATGAAATACCCCCAGTCACTCCACTGGTAGGATTAAAGGTGTCCTATATGGATCCTATCCATTCTGTAGTTGATGACTTCCAGAATGAGAACTTCATATGGATGTTTTGACTAAAATAAGGGCATACGGTTTACAAATTAGATTATGGATTTTATTCTAAATCAGTGGTTCTTAACCTGTGGGGTCATGACCCCTTCAGGGGTCCCATATCAGATATCCAGCAAAACAGATATTTACATTATGATTCATAACAGTAGAAAAATTACAGTATCAAAGTAGTAACACAATAATTTTATGGTTGGGGTTCACCACAACATGAGGAACTGTATTAAAGGGTTGCAACATTAGGAAGGTTGAGAACTACTATTCTAAATGGAATAGAGTTAGAGAAGGATGATTTTCATATGACTCCCCTGTGTAAGGCAGAAGATCCCAGGCTATAGCTCAAGGCCAGCCAATTTGGGATGTAAAGCAGCCTTTACAACCTGGGTTTGAGAAGGGTAGAGTGAAGAGTACCAGCTGGACCATCATAAAAGGTTCAGTTGGGTTTCTTGAGGACCAACTGAAGACAAGCAGAATGTGCAAATATTGCTGGGGAAAGTCCCAGAACTGTACTACCTCGGGTCAGCATTAATTTGTGCTAAGTTTAATGAGACCACACTGCTACTTGGCAATCCATTTGTTTATCTCTTGTTGATTTCCCTAAATATCCCAAACAGCTGTTCATATCCCATTCTTTTCTTCAAGAGCCTCCCTCCTAGTCAATAAGCTCCAGATACATTGGCCTTTATTCAGTCACTCAATTACACTGATTTCTCCTGCCTCATTGCTTTGTACATGCTGTTCCCTCCATCTGGAATGCTCAGTCTTCACAGATTGCTTCTATAGAACTTAGGAAGGCGGGGAAAGCTAAACTGAATGATGAATGCTGGGGGAAAGGAGGCAGAGGAGAGAGAAGACATGTAGCCCCACTGGAGATAGACACAGGAAATGTTCCTGGTAAGCCACAGCCTTGTGGCGATACACAGATTAATAGAAATGGGTTAAATTAATATATAAGAGTTAGCCAATAAGAAGCTGGAGCTAATAGGCCAAGCAGTGATTTAATTAATACAGTATCTGTGTGATTATTTCAGGGCTAAGCTGCTGAGAACCAACAAGTGCTCTCTCCTCCAACAAATTGGCACCCACATGGCCAACTAAAATCCACTTAAAAACCTGAGAACACAGCTTCTGGCTGTTTGCTGGTGGCATGACACAGCTCCTTTTTAAAGAGGTTTTTCTTACTCAGCAGTAGCAGAAAAACAGCTGCGCCATTTTGAAATGCTGGTTTTCTGCACTGTGCTGCCAGTGCGACCTCTGGCTCTTTCAGGAGACCGAGCATTTGAATGAGGTTTGTGAGCAACATTGCTTGGTGGCAAAATGGATTGGCTATGTGCCTAGAAATGGGGCATTGTGCATGGCTCTCGAGCATCTCCACCATGCTTGGCTGGGTGGGGCAAGCAGGCAGTGCCGTATTTCCCGTAGCAATGGCACAGCTTAAGTTCATAAGAAGGGCTTAGCATTTTAAGAAGTGCTTCCGGTCAGAAAATAATTACAGATATGCAATAAAGACAAATTCAGATGGAAAAGACCTCTAAATGGTCACAGTGTTGGATAAATGTATGTAGGCTTGGGAAAGAGAAGAAAAAGACTATGGACAGTTATAAAAAGGAGTAAATGGTTTTTTTTTTTTTAAAAAAAGGTAAAGTCTTTAAAGAGACAGAGTACAGACAGTCATAGACTAAAGGAGTAAAGAAAATTAAAAAAAATTAAAAAGTAATAGAGTAAAAGCAAATAAGCCATGTAAAGATGGAGAATACGCAGAGTCTGGATTATGTATATTATTGTGTTTTCTTTGAATTTTTTGACTGTGAAGGTGCTAATACAGAGAGACATTTCATTGTATTGTCTGCTAAGCTAAACCATTATATGTATATTATAAAGGTGTCTTTATTCTAAAATTTGGGTCTAAGGATATGTTGCTTTGGAAAAGAGGTTCTTCTTTTGTTTCCACAGAGGATGAGACCCTGTGGAATCATTCCAGACTAATATGGTTTGATGCACCAAGATCCCCTAAAAGGTCACTGTGAACATCCCCCCAAAAATTACTTCACCCAACTGCTAACTGAGATGAACCTAACTCACAGGATACACCATGAAAGACTTGATTAATGGTGTTTAATCAGCAAGAAGTAGTCTAGAGAACTACACCCATATTCTCAAATATTGTTTATAAATGTTTGCTTACATTTAAAGGGGGATATGCTATAGAGATCTTCATTGGTATGGATCGTGGTTTATTGATACAAATTTAAGGTCAATTTTGTTATATGTATATCTCTACTCTTGATTGAGCTATCGTGTTTGTCCAGCTCATTTAAAATATGATGTATAATTAAGAAATATAAATCATCTTTAACAGTCAAACTGCTAGTCATGTTAGTTAGGTTTTCTAGATATATAGAGATATATTTCAATTAGATAGGTATTCTTCAAATCTTTTAGAGACCTTCAAAATATGGCATTTAAAATGTTTTAACAATTTAGGACTTTTCATGACAGTGAGACACATCTGCTCCTGGCAGCACAAATCTACTTCAAGAGAAAGATGGGCATCAAAGAAACTCCATATGGAGTTGGTTAGCCATTTGGGCAAGAAACTGCTCTTGCCTGGACTTCTTGATGAACTGGACATGCAGTATCCACAGAGAAATGAAAGAGTCTGCCAGATATTCTGCATAATACAGAAGAAAGTAAATGACAAAATACTAATATAGCTGTAACTGTCTTTGAATTTTCCTGCTTCATGGAAAAGTCTGTCAGATACTATGGGCCTATAGGCTGAAGATGGATGCCCCAATGGTACAGAAGAACTTTGGCTGCCTTTCCATGCAATGAGATGTCTCTGTCAATTGTGGAGTTTTGTAAGTTGCTTACAATGTACTTCCAGTTTACTTTGGTAATATTATATCCTTCTGGATTCTTTGATGGAATTGAAGAATTTATAGTTATAGTTTTCCTTAGTTATGATAAAAGATAAAGTAGATATAAATATTGTAACTATAATTCTTGTTTGATACCTGTTTTGTTATATGTAATTTTACTATATTAAAGTTAAAACCTTCCTTTTTTATTTAAAAAGAAAAGGGAAGGTGATGTGGGATTCCTCTCTGTATGCTGTAAATATCATTGGTGAATAAAAAAACTGCCTTGGCCTGTTGATAGGGCAGAACTTAGGTAGTCAGGGAAAACTAAACTGAACACTGGGAGAAAGGAGGCAGAGGAGAGAGAAGACTTGTAGCCCTGCCAGAGACAGACACTGGAACTTTTCCTGGTAAGCCACAGCCTTGTGGCAATACACAGATTAATAGAAATGGGTTAAATTAGTATGTAAGAGTTAGCCAATAAGAAGCTGGAACTAATGGGTCAAGCAGTGATTTAATTAATACAGTTTCTGTGTGATTATTTCAGGGATAAGCTGCTGGGAACCAACAAGTGGCTCTCTCCTCCAACATACTCCGTTCATTATTGGGACAAAGTTGGAAGAGTAGGCTTGATTCTAGCTAAATGCATAAGGTTCGACGATGCTCCAGTGTCTCCATTAGAGATGTTTTCCATAAGTTTCCAGCATGGATGTAGTAGGGAGGAAGAATGGTTCAGTCATTACCACATTAGTCTCAGTGGGGGTATGAATCTGTAGCAACCATTCATTTGGGTTATCTACTGGCTTTGGTGGTATCCCCAGTCCATATCTGTCTTCCTAAGCTCTGTTGAAGTTAGCAGTTTCTTTCAAGAAAGAAACAATATTTGAATTCACATGTCCTGCCAAGCCCTAGCCTATTTGTATTGGGAAGATGGGAAGAGGCAGGGACTTTTCCTTAAAACTAGACTGAGCATTGGACCTTTAGTCCATTACTTATTACCAAAGATCCCAAAGGTGGTGCAGGAGAATTGTCTATATTCTGTCAGTCATATTTTAAATAAATGCCTATTGGCCAGGCAGGAAGTATAGGTGGGTCAACCAGACAGGAAGTAGAGGCAGGGCGACAAGAACAGGAGAATTCTAGGAAGGAGGAAGCCCATTCTTCTGACTCCTGCCCAGACCACTGAAGAAGCAGGATGTGACCTGCCCCACTAAAAGGTACTAAGCCGTGTGGCTAACATAGATAAGAATAATGGGTTAATATAAGTTATAAGAGCTAATAAGAAGCCTGAGCTAAGGGGCCAATCAGTTTATAACCTAACATAGACTCTCTGTGTGATTTTCTCTGGGACTAAACACCTGTGGGACCGGGCAGGACAGAAACCCCAACAAGCCATCCCCCATTTGCACAGAGCCATGGCACAAGAGGGAAATAGGATGGAACCTTCTCTTTCAAGTACATGAAAGAGCTTTGTGCCAATTACATGTAGTCTTTCACTGTTTCCTGGTAAAATACTCATGTGATCCTAAGAAAAGAAGAAGCCATATAATACAACCCCCACCAAGTGGACTTCACATTGAGTCAATATTTTTACCAAATACACAGTTGCTTGTGTGAAAGGGAAAACTCAGAGTCACAGGCCATTCCTGCTGGCCAGTAGAAGTCACCTACCTTCTGTTTGAGAAACTCAAGATCTTGACCCAGCAGAACCTTTATGGGTCACTGCTCAGCAGCAAAGCAGAAGAGAAGAACACAGAAAGAGGAGGAAGAGCGAGCTGTAGTCTCACACATCCCATGTGTTCTGAATAGCAGAAACCCAAGTGGTTAGGAAAGTGAAGTTTAATCTTAATTCAGAAAGCCACACAGAGAGCAAGTTATCTAGGCAGGGAGTTTTGGGTCAGGAGCTATTTGTATATATCAACCTTCTGGCCACTTGTCAATCTGAAATACAGTTTACAGTTGCCACTTTGAGAATTGGGATAAGGGAAAACCATCAACATAGAAAATTGATAAAACCTAGACATAGATGAATTGTTCTTTTTGTGAGGATACATGAGAAGGAAACAATAATTATACAAAGCTAGGAGAAACTACTATAGAATAAGAGAAAGGGAAGAATATTGTAAAGACTCGGTGATAGGAATAGAGGAATTAAGGAATTTACTGTAGGAAATAAAGTAATATTTTACATTCTGCTTGACATTAATAAACTGTAACTAAAAGGCCAGGATGTCAAGACAAAGAAAATGAGATTTAGAGGGAGCAAAAGGCATGAATAAGGACTATGAGAAAGAGAAGAGAAACTGAACTGGAAATTAAAAAATGAATGTGTACAATGAGCCAGTGAGGGGTAGAAGAGAACATATGGAAAGTTGGATCATTGGCATGAGGAGAAATAAGGAGAGCTTCCTAAAAAGGCATACCCTCATCAGTAGAGGTTAAATGATATGGTAGAGTTGAGGATGTTGCTCATTTGGAGAGTAATTGCCTCCCATGCACAAGGTCTCCAGTTTGATCTCCAGCACCAAATAAACTGTCCATGGGGGAAGGTGGATGCATGGGGATGAGAAGTGTAAGGTCATCCTTGCTTACGTGGATGTAAGTTCAAGGTCATAATAAACTACATGAGACTTTCAAAAAATATGAGTTGGTGACCAAAATTTTATTACTGTTAGATACATAGAAACCAAAAGGTAAGGGATAATCTTGAATCTTTATCCAACCACTGTTGTGACTCTGTGTAGAGGCTATGTGGCATGGTAGTGAAGAGGACATTCCAGTTACACCATGACTCACTGCATAATGGTTAGGAAGTCACTGGATTGTTTTTTGACCTAGTTCTAAGCAGTAAAGAGCCACTAACAGTAACTACCTCAAGGATGCTTGGACAAGTTGAATGAATCTATGCAGGAACAGAGTAGACATGCACAGCACATTATTACTCCGTGGTAGTCATTATTTGGATATTTTTCTCTGTTCCTTGTTTCCCCCTTTTGACTCAACCACAATGAATACTTTAGAATTTAATCTAGAATAGCTATTATATTTTGAGAGGAACTAGCACAAATACATAAGCAGAAATTTATTAGAAATAGATGCAGAGTTTGTGAAAGCAATATGGCTAGAACTTAAAAATGAGAAAAGAATCTGGGTACATTAGTATATATTTACAATTACAGCACTTGGAAAGTAGAAACAGGAGGAATGGGGCTCTAGCACACCTGGGGCTGCATAGTGAAATCCTGTCCAAGTAAATAAGTAAATAAGAAAGAAAGAAAGAAAGAAAGAAAGAAAGAAAGAAAGAAAGAAAGAAAGAAAGAAAGAAAGAAAGAAAGAGCTGGGTGGTGGTGGCACATGCCTTTAATCCTAGCACTCGGGAGACAGAGGCAGGTGGATCTCTGTGAGTTCGAGCCTGGTGTGTACAAAAGCTAGTTTCAGGGCAGGCTCCAAAGTTACAGAGAAACTTTGTCTCAAAGAAAATAAAAGAATAATAAAAAAGAAAGAAAGGAAAGAAGAGAGTATCTAAAGAAGCTATGGATGATGGTTTACTATATTCCCAGGTGAGAGTGAAGGGTCCAAGAATAAGAATATAAAATATAGATTTCAGAAATAAGAATGTATAAATAAAGAAATATAAAATTGTAAGTCCAGGAGAATGAGAGCAGACTGTCAGCAGCTTTCTCAGCAGCTTAAGGACTAACTATTAACAGTGGATTACTCTGTTTTACAACCCATAGCTCTGTTTACAAGGCCATAACATCTCTCCACAAACTGAGAGCTAGTTCTAAGATAACACCCTGGCCATCTGTGATTAACAATGAATATGAGCTGAGTTAACTTTTGGGTTATGCATTATCACTACTACATGAAACTCGCAGCATCAAAGGGGAGAGCGTAGAGCTTCAGTAAACACTGCCTAAAAATACCAGGGAAGACAATAGATTAATTACAAACACTAGTTTAACTTTAAAAAATTCTGTTAATAAAGATTGTTAATAAAGGCAATCAATAATTGAGTTTTACTCAATATTGTAAAAATTCCTTTGTGCAGACCTAATGCTTGGTGCCCCTTAGTATAAAAAGGTGGGTCCAGAAACCAGCCTTTGCCACAGCCTTACAAATCTATCTCTGGCTGTGGTCTCAGCTAGCTGATAAGCTTTTTGTGCCCCATGGAGATTTTTTTATTTTGATTTTTTCTGGTTCGGGTACTTTTTCCCTGCAATAAAGTTTGCTTCTGTTTTATGAGACTTTGGTGGTCTGTCCCTATCTTTGCACAACCCCTGTGGACCCAACAGAGAGATGAGGGTTTGAACTAAGATGAAGCTTTTGAACAAACAAAAGCAATGGATTTGAGAGTATTTTGATGGCAATGGAATACTTGGAGCTGTCTGCCATCAGAGACAAGAACCCTAGGCCACCTCAACTACACCATCCTTAGTCTTGAACCAATGTTGAATGTTCACACTAAAACCATGAGTTTTTTGTTTTTTGCAAATGCTTTTATCATTTTAATGCAGTGTCTTATGCATTCTTGGTGAACCTGAAGGTGGCTGAGGCCTAGCATGCGATTTAAGTCCTGTTCTTCCAATTTCAAGTTCTGGAGTGGCTGGAATGACAGGATTGTGTTTGGCCCTCTACTAACTAAGTTACATCCATAGAACTTCTTTTGGCAAATTATGTCATTGTCTTTTGCACTCCCTGAGGTTTACCTTGGTGATCACTTCTAACAATGCTGGACAGTTTTCATATACCCTGAAACATTCCCATCTTAAGCACTGGGAACTCTTCTGAGGTGATTCTCTGGCTATAGGAACACAGAAGAAAAGCTGTTGAAAAACCCCCAGAGTTGGGAGACTCTCACTCAAGTCTCGGGATAACACAACCTCCCAAGAACTTACGAGAGACCATCCTTGCTGTAATCACATGATGTTTATTGACAGGAACCAGTGCACTGGGGCCGAGACTCATATCCCACACAGGGGTAGAGGAGTTCGACCCTGAGTAGCTGGGAGAAGGGGTATTTAAGGGAAGAAACCACAACCCAAAGGGGGTAGGGAGGGTGTCATTGGAAAATTCCGAAAATACCAGTGATAATCACAAGGGGGTAGCTCCCTGTTTGCTGCTCTAGCTTTTCAGACTGGTGGGATACTTCTGAGCTGTGTTCCACATCTGCAGTGTCCAGCATAGTAGCCACTAAGTCTTGTATAACTTCTTTAATTTAAATCAATTAACTGAGTAAAAGATCACAGGAGCTTCTTTTCAAATATTCAATAGCCACATGGGTTAGTGACTACCATGTTAAAGAGTGCAGGTATAGATCATTCCCTTTGCATTGAAAGTTCTGGATGGCACTATTCTGTGCCATCTCTTTCAGCATCCTCTCAGGGCTGACTCACGCTGAGCACTTCTTCATTCATCCCTTATTAGTCTTTTTTCCTTCTCTATTTCACTTCCTTACACTCTTACCCCATGCCTTGGTTCACTTACGCTGTTATAACCAAATATCTGAGATGGGATACTTTATAAACAATACAAATATATTTCTTATATTTCTGGAGGCTGGGAACTCCAAGTTCAAGGCAGTATCCAGTTCTCTCTCTGCTGAGGGTCTTCTTTATGTCATAGAGTTAGGATTTGTGTGTTTTCATAGGGTGGAGGTGGAAGGGAAAAGAAAGGGGCGCTGGGGACTGTGGGCACCAGCCATAATAAGCTAAATACGGACAGGTCACCCAAAGGCAGTTCTTTGCCAGAGTAGAACTTGGCCATTGATAAATTTAATAAGAGGCCGGAGTCTCATTAGTTTGCCCTGAGGCAGTGCCTGGCTGCAGGAGGAACCACAGGCTGAGATTTCCCAACCCCCACCCAAGCACAGACCATTCAAAGGAAATACCTGGCATTCCAACCATTGTAGATAGGATCACCTGCCAGTGCACATTCACCAGGATACCCCTAGACAGATGTCAGTCAATCAGAGGTCCTGAACCTCAGAAACCCCTCACCCCCACCTTTACTACTATAAAAACCCAATTCTAATTGAGCTAGAGGCTCTCTGGATATTCCAATACGTTGGACATGAAGGGAGACCGAGTTTGCAAACTTGATTAAAATAAAGGCTTTTTTACATATGGGACTCGGTCTCCTTTGTTGGCTTTTGTGGGGACCCTGCGAATTTGGGCATAACAGTAACTATTTGCGGCTCTACCCCTCCAGAGCTGCCCTATTGAGGCTCTACCCATCCAGAGCATTTATGCAACTCCACAGCTGTAACACATTCCCCTACATTTTGGTGTCCTCACATGGCATTAGGGCAGAAGAGAGTGAATTCATGCATTCCTATAAAACTGCTATTTACCCCATACATGAGGGCAGCTTTTTCACGATTTACTTAGCTCCTAAAGGCCCACCTATGTATACTATCACATTGGGCATCCAACACATGGCTGCTGTGGACACTGAAACCACCCCATTCTGGTTTTTTTTTTTTTTTTCTTTTTTGGTGTTACTTTCCAATTTCATATCCTTTCCTCTGGGTTTACTTTTTGAGGTATCCTAACCCAGCAAAACAGGAAAAGGAGGATGGATACTGTTAATGGATGTTTTCTACATCCCACTCAAGGTGTGATCTGTGGACAGCTCTGCTTAGTAAGCAGAACCCCAGACTCCAGCTCATGCCTACTAAACCAGCAGGTCTTCTCACTCCGCAGGTTTTTGTTTCTTTTGTAAGCAAATAAAGGAGGGCGGGGAGCATGGGCTGTAAACATGCCCACCCAGTCATTTCTATCCTTTTAACTCATTTACCAATTCCAAAAGCTACACATCCCTATCTATTATTTCCAGAACATGTTTATAATTTACATTTCTGTCTTAGGGCCTTATGCCACACTAGCTTGAAGTCCCACTTTGCCAGGACCTGAGAAAAGAATTTTGATTTGCCTTTTCTTTTGACCTCTTTAGCACCAATGTATCCTTCTTCCAGAGAGGGTTCTGACATTCCTGTTTTTTTTTTTTTCTTAAGGTGTCCAGGGAGCTATCTACCTGACAAGGTTGGACTCTGATGGCCTCTCACAGCCAATGAGTGAATACACACTCACCCATACAGACAATTGCATCTTCCATCTAGAGTCAAATCCATTCTGATTATAAGGCTCTGAAGTTTGAGGTAGAAAGTCTCCCATAAGTTAACAATGCTATTTTGGGATCACCTGTATTCAACCTACTTAATGAACATGATGTGGAGAACACAAAATATTTTTTTTATTTCACACAGAAAGACTTTATTCTCATTTTCTGTTTCATGTCTCACTTTTGGATTTGCTTTGTTTTCAGTTAAATTATGTTCAAATTACACTTCCATTAGTTTTAATTTGATGACTTATATTAACATTCTTTAATTCTTCACCAAGTAAGTGGCTTCTTCCCTGTGTCTCCCTGATGGGTGCATTTTGCTTTGCCTAGGAATGTCTTTTTATTATTGGCCAGAATGACAGGAATGTTTCATGCCTGGTGAGTAAATTTTCATTGGAAACATGTCTACATAGAGTATTGTTTATAGATATTTATTTCTCCAGCACTGGTTGGAGAATAATTCAGCTTCTCTAACCTGAGCTACATGGATACTCTTCGATTCTCAACTCTCATAAAGGACATCTTAACCTTACTCAGTGGTAAGATGGGGGGACAGAGATTATATGATTGCTAAGGTTACCTGATGTTTAGTTGTTTTTGACAAATTTAACACTATTAAGATATTGCAACCTTTCCCTCTTGACTGGTCATCGTCCTCTGCTGCAGTCTTTAACTTAAATCATTGCCACTGTATTCAAGTATCAGTTGTCTTTGTTCTTCCTACAGCAGCAGCACCCTCTAATGCCATCTCACTCGCACCCAGTCTCCAAGGGCAGCTGGAGAAAGGCGGGAAATGGCTTGCTCTGCAAATATGAGTATTGGAGTTAGGATTCCTGGAACCCACATAAAAAGTTGGCATGGTAGTGTGTGTCTGTCATCCTAAGATTGAGGAGGTAGAGAGAGGAAGCTCTTTGTGGCTTCCTGGCCAGTTTAACATGGACATCTGCCCTCTACACACACACACGCTCTGAAGTTGGCTTGACTTCTATTGGTAGCTGCATTGGTATACAAGTTGTTAGGTATTCTCTCTGCAAAGATTCAGTTTAACTACCCAGCTTTTGAGGAATAGTCAGATATTCAGAAAAATATACCCAATCAGAGACTGAGTCCAGTCTGGAAAGGTAGACATTGTTGCTTTGACTTTGAGATGCTGCCATCAATGGATGCAAAATTCCTTTTGTGGAATAATGAGGGCTTTAGATGTCAGAAAAGGTAGAAACAAAATTCTTGACTCCTAAGTCAAAGGCCTGATTTGTCTCCACACCATGCTCATTCTTTACTTCTCTTTAGATCCCAGTTGCAATAAGTACTCAGGAAAGCAGGTCAGAGACCAGGCAGATGAGAGACTTCTCTGCCTTCGACTTTGAGATGCCTTTAGGGGCCCCTAGTGGCTGTTTTAAGACCTCCGGTTTCTTAAGATGAGTTCTGTATGACCCTATTAAAGAGGAGAAAAGATAACCAAGAGAGAGATTTGGGGGTCAGGGTGGGGGGGTCAGACTTTTCAGTAACAGGTGCAATGCTGGTGGGAGGATAAATAGCAGTTGGTTTAGAGGGTACTGTACTTTCTGTTTCTCAGTTGAACTTAGGCTGATTTTTTTTTAGAAATAACAGATATATTTCCTTACATCGTTTATCCTGCATTTTCATACTGTATTATTTCAAAGTCAAAATCATTTTTTGACATTTATATCTTGGTTTGTGCCTAAGACCTATAACTTCTAGGCAATCATTTCTAACTTCAGAATACACACACACACACACACACACACACACACACACACACACACACACACACACACTTAGACTGGGAGGTTTAAGAGCTTAACAGTTTTCCAAAGGGAAAAATTAAAATGTGGAGCTTCCTATGACAGGAATTAACCAGTGCTGTCTGTGGGATATTAACAGTCTAACACATTCCCCCTTTAGCCTATTACATACACTGCCGCTGTACAACTGGAACCTTGAGTTGATAGAAGCTTTTCAGCAACTGAGAATTTAACGGCCCATGCTAGACAACTTCATGAAACCCCTAGTAACTATGGTACCTCACTGATCCCAGTGAATAATGCTCCCTCCCAGCACCCTGTTCATATCTTTCAAAGATCTAGACAAGGTACCACTCTTGTGTTATTACAATGAAGATGTTTCTTTCCACATTCTTTATCTTTTGAGTTTCTGATGTCAATTAGATTTTCTCCTTTGCTTGTAAATTCCAAGACTGTCTTCCCTTCCCCTTATTAACATGCTAATGTATTGTAATAATACACTTTTACACCATTAATATGAAGTGAAGCGAGGCGATAAATAAAAAGTTTATTTTTTATTTATCTCTCTCAAGTTCCAGGGCGAGAGCTGGTGTGTGGGTGGAGGAACAGAGTAGGAAAGTCTTTCGCTCAGCATAATACATAAAACATGATCTCCTTGTTTTTTGGGCGTTCTAGAACAAAGCTGTTCATCAGAGGAAGTACTGAGCTGCCTTTGAGCTCAAGACAGCTAAAGGCTTGACATTAAACTTTGACACTTTAATGGCTTCTAGGATATTAGATAATAATTTATCATATAATGTTCTTCTCCGGCACAATAATGGCATCAACACCAGATACGATCTGCTTTCTTTCACGCTGAAACTCATCCCGGCAGAGTTAAGATACCAGGGCCCCAGCATTGCGGTTAACTATCCCGAAGCTCCAAAGCAAACGATTTTTTACTTCTTTGCCAGGGACTTTGCTGTGCAGTCGCTACCTTCCTTTCGCCTTCTCCTCGACTGGGGCTACCACTGATTCGGTAAATATTACCGGGAACTAGGGGAGAGACCCTGATGGTGGTGTAAGGGGTCTTGGTTTCTAGAGGCTGGAGGGCAACTTGGAGTGAGCAGAAGAGTGTTGGACTAGTCAAAGGACCGCCCAAGGGGTGTAAGTTCCAAGGCCACAGCTAGCGGGGTGGTGGTGTGTGAGAGAGGAGCCGACTTCCAGGGAAGAGTGGTTCCCTACCTTGGGAGGAAAGGCTAGGCGGCCTTTGTTTGCGCACCCCTCCACTCTCCATTCTTCCCAGCCTTTAAAAGAAAGCGTGTGGGTTGCCTGCGGAGACACGGGGGAAGCGGAGACTCAGCGGCTTGTAGTGTGGTGGAGAGGTGAAGACTCAGGGGTGGGGGGTGGGGGAAAGAGGGGGACCCCAGAAATCCTGGGACCGAGTTGAGGAAAAAACCTGGGAGCTGGATTGCGCTCTTGGAGCTCGGTTTTCCAGTCGGAGTTGTTCATTTGCCGGTGTCTTCTTTCTCTTCCCAGACTCTGCTTCAGCCTCAGGGCTTTTTCCCCAAGGGACGGTCCGACCCCTTCATCGTGACCAAATTCCTGCGCTCCTTCAGCTGCATGGGCGGACTCTCGGCATCCTCCCCCACCCCCCCAACCTCACTATTAACACCAAGAGGCTGGAAGTCCCTCCAATGGGATGTTGCACGCGGGGTTTTGAGCAAGAATAAAATTAGAAAGGGGCCCATCTGTGTGTATTGGGGAGGCACAAAAATGTAAATACCCCTGAAAAAAAAATGTCTTGCAGAGGATTCTTGGATCCAGAATCCTAACAGATGCAGTCAAAACCTGGAGGGACTTTTCGCAGCTCCAGCTGCCCCATACCCTGTCCACCTAGGGGAGAGCCGTGTCCTCAGCAGAAGAAACTTCCTATTTCCTAAAGACCGCTATTTTGTAAAAGGGGTGGCACGGTGACCCCCACGGCAGGCGGTCCTACAGCAGCAGCTGCGGATCCGGTCTGCCTCCCTTCCCCCTCTTTCCTCCACTCCCGGAGCGGACCGAAGCGGCCCAAGTGGGGGAAGAAGGGTGGGGAGCTCCAGCCAGCACTCTTTCTCCACGACCCGGCCCGGGATTCCCGCTCCGTGTGTTGCTTCTTCCTGCTTTCCAGCCAGCCAAGGAGTGGAGGAGGCGCCTGGCCGTGGGTGGAGCCTAGGTAGGGCGGGCACTTGAGACGCTCATTCCTGGCGCTGTCCATTGGCCGTTCGTGAGGTCACGGGGGTGGGGGCGGGGCCGGAGGCAGGCTCCGGTCCCTCCCCAGCTCCGAACCCAGTCCCGATTGCATCCCCCCCCCCCTAGCTGCACAGACGTGACACTGACACACAGTCACTGCAGCTGCTGAGCGAGCCGGACGCTTTAGGCACGCGGCGGCCGCCGGACTAGCTTGGAGCTCGAACCCCAGCGCCCGCCAGCGCGCTCCCACGCGGGTCCCCGCACAGAGGTTCCCGCTCGGCCGCGCGCTGGAAGTGGGGATCGCGCGCCCTCCGCTCGCGGCTCCAGGCTGTCCACGGCGGCTGCAGCCAACGCGCGGTTCCCAAGCCGAGCGCTCCGGGAAGCCGGTGCGTCTACGAGGCGTCGGCGGCGGTGGGGGCCACCCGTCCGGGTTCCCCGCACCCACGGTGCTGCGTCCCGCTTGCCGCGCCCCGGCGACTCTGACCTTCCGAGGGTCGTCTACCTCGGCCCCAAGTCCCCGTTCCCGCGCCCCAGTCCAGGGCGAGGCCCGCTCCAGCTCCCAATTCTCGTGCACTCGCGGGCGGGCGCGCAGGCCCGGGTGGGGGAAGGGTCACTGGGACCAGCTACCGCCGGTCCTTGTGCACGCTCGCTGCTCTCGCCACCAGGGCCCGCTGAGCTGCTCCCGGCCTGGTCGCTGTTCCCGAGCCCGGGCGCTGGTGCCGGGGCGCGGCCGCACTCACTCGCCTCGCCGGAGGATTGTGGGCAGGCCCTGCCCTGAAGGGGCTAAGCGGCTAGAAGCGCGGGAGGTGGAGCCGGTAGGGTGTCCGCTCCGCGTTTCTTCCTGGCGCTGGTTTCCGCGGGACCCAACCCTGGGCCGCCCCAGGCCCCTGCCCACGCGAGACGCTCCCGGCTTGGAAGAGTCTTTTTTGGCGAGACACAGCTCCCGGCAGCAACCCAGGAGGAGGAGAAAGAAGGGACATTGCTCAGTCGCGGCTACCCGGACCTTTCCTGTGGTATTTGGAGCCTAAGGCTGTCCCGAAGTCTACACTTGGCCCCGACGGTCGGGTTAAAACAGCACCTGCTGGGATACCGACCCGGACCCCCTACATTTCTTAGGCGTCAGTGTCACCAAGCTTTCCAGTGTCAGCTCTTCCGGAGTGTTCCTTTTCCTGGGTAGTCAAGGCCAAGGTAAGAGCTCTAGTTGCCGGAGAACCTCTTTGTGAGGAGATTTGTTGAGAAGTGCCCTAACAAGCTACCCATACCTGTGGCTGATACCCGGTGTGCTTAGGTTACTGTGAAAGAAGGAGGGCACACCGTTTTTGACTTGGCTTTGAGTTCTGGAAAAGCAGGAGGTTGAAGACCCTAAATCTCTAGTGTCCTCAGGACCTGTCTCAGGATGTGACAGGCCCATAGGCGGACAGTGGTGGGGTGGGATGTGTATGTGTGGGAGTTCTCTAACATCTGGAGGAGTTGTATTCCCACCATCCTGGGACCCTTCCCGCCATTCTGCCCTGCTCACCTACCCGCCTTTCATGATGGGTTGCCCCTAGAACTTGCTTTGCAATTAATTGAAGAGAGGACATTTTGCAAGAAGCTTTTTAGGTTAGAGTGGTTGGTTTGCGTCAATACCCACAAGAGGAAGAACAACTAACACACCTGATCCTTCCTGTTAGACTAAACTTCTTGTAGTGATCAAGTTTATTCTTGATCCATTCTGGTCTGGACAGAATTTCTTGTGAATGCCATTGCTTCTGGATGTTGGGATGATGACCAAAGTTTGAGCATCATGAAATTTTGCTGTTCATCGCTTTGAACGGTTCTTTCTACAAGCCATGTCTTTGCCAGAGTGAGATTTTTTTTAAACTTATGGGCTTCCTCGAAACAATCTGCTTCTAAATGGGTCACGCCAAAGGGAACAGATTGTCTTTTGCACATCCAGTCCATCCCCTGGGTGACCCTGTTTAATAGGGATGCATGTTTTCCTGTTCCTGTGCTGATGCACCTCGGTTGAGTAGGTTTCTGCTGAATTCTGAATCTGTGAATTTTGTCACTCAGTCCTTTAAAATGATCTCCCGAGGGAGCAAAATAGCAGCTTACATTTTCCGTGAATGTCACAGGAAGTCTTACAGGGTCTTATGTAAGTGTCCCAAGAAAGAACTCAGACTCTCCTTTCAAGGGGACACAAGGAGTGGGGAGGGGTGGGGGTGGCACATCACCTAAATGCATATGCCTGTATTGACATAGGTGGGGACCCAAAGTGCTTATTCTCTGGTGGATTCAGTAACGTGAGGCTAATGTTCCTCCTTGCCTCTCCTGCCTTCCCACCTCAGGAACCCTTTGGTAGATAGGGGAGGGTTCTAAATTAGGAAAAGGGCAAATGATGGTTTCTTTTCTCATCTCATCATTACAAATGGGTGACTTGAATGAATGACTCACCAGCATGCTGGGTCCTCACTAGGAGAGAGAAAAGACTACAGGAAAACTTGCATGACGGTTTCACACATCTCTTGTGTACCTTTAGTTTTGAAGTGTGCTTTTTACCTTAGTGAAAATTGCTTAAGGAGAACACACATTTTATCTAGCTGGGGCCTGTTAATTCCATTCAGAGGGGCAGAAGCTATCAGAATTTGCCAGTGTCAAAGAAAGGCAGCAAACTCCTTTAGTAGGACAGAGAGGCTTCTAAAGCAGAGATTCCCTCCAACCTGGGTCAGCACAGCCAGCCTGTGAGTGGTCTGAATTGTGGACTAATATTTTTGATGTGAAAGGATATGGATTCCTTTGACTTTTAAGTGGAAACTGGAAGAACCTTAGAAATAAAATCAAAGGTTTAATCCTCTCATAGGTCATAAGAATTCTTCCCTGGGTCTCCAACGTTTTCCTAGGTTCTCCTTTCCTGAGCTGTTTTTTAGTCAATGCTTGAAGGAGGAGGCTGCTTTTTACAATGTCTCGGCCCTCCAGCCACCTACAGGACACTAGGGACTGGTTTTCTATTCCACCACCAAAGCACAAAGACCAAGAACAGATGCTAGAAACAGCCATGGGTTTTTGTTAAAGCTCATGATTGTAACTTTTTGGTACCCAACTTGTGCTTTCACTAGTGAATGGATTCCAATATTTGGGTGGTGGGCCTGGTTTAATCTATGGTGTCATGTGGACAACTTGGTTGTTAACTACAAAGTGTTATGGGAAAAGCTGGTCAGATTAAGTTATAGTGTTTTAAGCATGTAATGAATGACTATACATTTTGGGAAGATAGTCTCCTTAAACTCCTGCTTTTTAACATGGGGTCATGCTAATTTTAAATTACCTAACATTACTTGTAACTATCCCTCCATCCCTTATGTAGTTCTGAGGTTCAAACTCATGTCTTCATACTACTACTGAGTGACATACCCAGCCCCTTCTTCTTGGGAGATGAGGGGGACTTTTGAACTATAAAACCCAGTTTTCAAAAATAACACTTCTTCAAAACATCTCTGAGATTAATTTCATCATTTTTCTTGCTGTCATCTTCTTAAAAGTACATTCCTTACACAGATGGTAACATATCATTTGACAACATGGTTGGGCTTAGATGCTCTCTGCAATTTTAACAGCGTTAAATCATTAGTGTCTGGGATTCTTCTAGCAGAATTAGAAGATAATTGTATTTCCCTGAAGAACAAAGCCCTTTGGCCCAGGTCTGTGCATAGCAGCTAATTCTTAGGAAAGACACACAAGGTAAGAAGGAAGAGTCTAAGAGATTGCCCATTCCAGAATATTGGCACTCAAAGGACAAATTACACCAAGATCTCAGTACTGCTAGAGTCTTAAGAAGCCTGATTCAGCATGTAGAATAAAATTTTGTTTGGAACCTGCAAAATTCTGCAGGTCATTTCATTGCTTGGAACTCTGGGGTCTGTTAGATTGCATCTGCGACCTTTTACTCAAAAGTATAATGCATATGTAGGTAGTTTAAGGAGTACTGCTGTTGTGGTCTAGGAAAAATGATAAACATAGAGTCTTTCTATTAAGGCTTAATAGATTGATTCTCATAGGTGTAATATAACCAAGGGGTAAAAGGTTGGAAAAGGGGAATGCTGTTATACTTGTCATTGAGTAACAACTTTTGAAATCCTGAGAGCATCTGGTCTGTGGTTCTAAGGCATGAAGGGAGTCTTACGAATTTGAGGGAAGCCGTTTGGCAGAGGTGGAGGAGGAAGCTGAGGCAGAATACCTTCTGTAGGGTTGGTGAACAAGGTGGATGTGCCTTGTGGCTAGAGATTCTCAGAGAGGCAGGAATAATGATGGTTTGGGTTATGTGACTTCACTGCTGTACATTTCTGTATTGGAAAGTAGTGATTCTGTACTTCTATATTAGAAAGTAGTGATTGATTCTGAATGTTGCTACAAGTGCCTTACCCTGTGTGCAGGTCATGGAGATTCTTCATTTGGCTCATTGTTGGTCATGGGTAGCAGACAGACATCCACTCCTGCATGCTGAGTACTACTGTGCAGGTGTGTTCAAAGGATGACTTTTAGTTTCCCAGGTTAGTGGGAATAAGGGAGACAGCAGCATGTACCCCATTGTGCATCATGTGGAATGGCAGCTAGAAAAGAAGAATTTCTAGGAAAGGAAAACTTGGAGTTGGGAGGTTAGTAACTTAACAGGGCCCCATGCTAGAGATTGTATCTTAGCCTCATGCTCTCTCTGTATAATCAAAAGAGGGTGAAAATGGTTGTCAGGCAAGTTCCAAGAATACTAGTTGATTACCCCATATTGTTATTAAACAGACAAATACTTTGGTGTCCATTGTTCTCCAAGTAGAATTTTTCATGTCTTTTCAAAAGCTATTAGCAATGCAAATAAAGGGTCCCTTCTCAACCCTACATCTGCCTTCTGTGTACATGAATGACATCTGGGGTTTCACTGTGTTTTTACACAGCAGTGCGAAAAAGAACTCAGTTACTTAACACATAATACAGTATGGTGAGGACAAAACTGCCTCCTATTAGACTAAATTCATTTTGTCAGCTTTAGATCCGGATAGAGTTATGGCTGTGTTTCACACCTTAGCAGCATTTCAGTATTATAATCATTTCCATTCTAGTCTCAACTTTCTTTGTTGTTAGAAGAGTTTTATAATGTTGAAAATGGGAGTATGCATGTACATGTCTATCAACCTTTGTGTGTTGCAGCGGTAAACTCTAGTTTGTTCCTTGGTCTTGGTATCTGTAGGTGATTGATTCTTAGGTTCCTCCCCCTTAATACCAATTTTCACAGATGTTTAACTGCTTTTATAAGATGGTATAGTGTTTGCATATAAACTATGTATACCTCCTATATAGTTTTATAACATCTGCATTATTTATAATACCTACCCCAATGTAAATGATACATGAGTACTTTTTACAGTGTGATGTTTAGAAAGTAAATGACGGAGCAAGAAGGTCTACATGTTAATATAGTTACAATTTTTATTTTTAATTTTATTTAAAGATTTAGTTTTTCTTTACGTGTATGAGTGTCTTGCCTGAATGTAAAATACTGTATACATGCCTATGCCCTCAGGTTCCAGAAGAGGACTGCAAATACAGACTGTACTTTAATTTCCGGCTGCTCAGACCAGAATAATAACACAGAAACTATATTAATTACAACATTGTTTTGCCGACAGCTTAGTTATATTCCTAGATAGCTCTTACATCTTAAATTAACACATTCCTACGAATCTGTGTATCACCACGAGGCTGTGGCTTACCTAGTAAGGTTCTGGTGTCTTTCTCTTTTGGCAGCTACATGGCGTCTATCTGAGTCTGCCTTCTTTCCTTCTCTATGCCTGCTTGGATTTTCCGCCTTGCTATATTCTGCCCTGCCATAGGTCAAAGGAGCTTCTTTATTAACCGATACTAATAAAATGTATTCACAGCATACAGAGGGGAATCCCACATCAAAGGTCACTGAATTCCCTGGAGTTGGAGTTATAGACTTATAGGCTGTCTCTGGATATTGGAAACTGAACCCAGGTCCTCTGCAAGAGCAGTAAGTACTCCTAACTGCCACGCTATCTCTCCAGCTCTGGACACAATTTTTAATGCTTTCTGTCTGCTGCTGGTTGCATACTTAATGGCAAATCCTCTTAGTCTAGACTCTCTAGGACTGCCTGCATGTGGTAAGGAAGAGAATCAATAGTGGAGCTATGCTCTCTGAGGGATATTAGAAAGAATAGAAACTCAAAGTTGCAATTGTAATTTCCAGGACCATGTATATTTAATTAAGATCAGGAGCCAGGACAGAGGTAATAAAAGGTGTATGTGTATGCGTGTCTACATGTATTTTTAGTACTTGCTTGTTTGCTTTGCATCTTCTATGCCCGTATTGGATGGGTTGCTTTAAGTCAACCCAATATCCTCTAGATTCCGGTTAGCATCTGTCCATAAGGCATTGCTTACCTTATATCTAGCAGTTTAGACACCTGAAGAGGGAGAGGGCCAACCTAAGCTAGTTAACCGTGAGATTTAGAACGACAAGTAGGGCTTTAGCTCTCTGCTCTGAAATTGGAAGAGACCTGACCAATACAAAGGTGTGCTCAAGAAGAATGTCAGCCTTTGCTCTTTGTTGCAAGCTTCATAGAATCCCTTGTACATGAGGCCATGAACATATGAAAAAGCTTGATTGCTTGTAGATAGATTGACCCTGGAATGTTACACTAGTCCTTAATTACTACTTGAGAAAGAAAACAAAGCAAAAACAATAATCATTTTAACTGTTTCAAAGTGAAGTAGATAAAAACAAGAATTGACCCTTCTATAGTCTTCTGCCTGATACCTTCAGAAGGAAGTCCTTCCATTTGACCTTGTAGGGGAGAGGTTGGATAAAGATGAAAGTGTGGAAGTCACGTCAGGAAGAGTGCACCACAACTTGTTTTTGAGTTGGTTCTGGTCTCCCTTGGGCAGAGTGCACTGCTTATTGGAAAGTAGAAATCTCAAGTGCAATGTGAATCTGTGCTATTATGTTAATATTGAAGCTAAATTGGGGAGTCCTGTATTTGAGAACTTGGAGTATAAAATCTTTTGTTAAAACCAAGTAATTTAATATAAGTAATTGTTTGAGCTATG
The DNA here is from genome assembly GCA_004026605.1 of Ondatra zibethicus. NCBI lineage: Eukaryota > Metazoa > Chordata > Mammalia > Rodentia > Cricetidae > Ondatra > Ondatra zibethicus. The sequence goes on from PVIU01007752.1 coordinate 37,489, forward strand.
AAAGGATTTTTATTTTACAGAAGTGATTTATTATGGGCTTCCATTTAATAGCTGCTTTTTTATTATATTTGAAATTATTTTATGAATACAATCCTGATGGACACTTTGAGGAGATTTACCTATTAGGTAATATCAAGACTTTTGAGTCATAAACTAGAATGTTTTACTGGATAGCCAATTTGTCTTACCTGCCATGAAGCCCAATATCATATGTGTTACAGAACAGGAGTTATTTAAATGGTCAAGTTCACTAACTGGCCATCAGAGCAAGTAACTCAGTTAGCTAAATATTCCCAGGATTCTGACTTTCATAGTTCCAGTTTTGACTCTTCTTTTTGTCTTTCTCTTAAATTGGGTGTATATTCATTTGTACTTGTGCCGGGGCACATATGTTGAAGTCATAAAACAACTTCTGGGAATTTTCTTTCAGTGTTTGGGTCCCAGGGATGGAACAGCACACTCTTAGCCACTGAGCCATTTTCTTCGTTCACTTCTCACAGTTCTAAAAAAAAAAAACAATGAAAGTGTGTATGTGTGTGCTGTCGCTCTGTCCTACAGTCACTACAGTCCTATCAGGGTTTGTGGTTGTATTGTCTCTGACCCCCAAGTACCTATATCTCTTATCAAGTCCTCAGAAGAGAGTTTGTTGTAGGAATGAAGTGAAATAGAGGCATTTAAGGCAGCAGAGGTAATTTTGGAGTTGCAGGTAATCACAGGCTGGGGTAGAATGGAAAGTACAGTCTCATCCATAATTTGAGCTACTCTTGTCAGATTATGGGGCTTTGCTTTGGACAGGTAGCAGATGCCAAAGGAAATGGAGCCCTGACTACTGGGAGAGCTTTGTTTTTAACTGGGTTCTTTTCTGAATTACCAAGGCCAATTGGAAAGAAATAGCTTGGCCGATCTCTCCATGGTAGTAGCATTAGCATTTAGGAGGATTTGCTGACACATAAGGCCTTGTGTGCATTTCTTAGCTTTTTTTTTTTATTCTTTATAAAGGCATTGGGTCTTGAGTGTTATTTTATTGTTAGTGATGACTACTGCTTCAGACACATAGACGCACATTTTTTTCTTTTGAATAAGGTTGACATGTGTGACTGACTGGAAGCTATCACCACCCCTTATATTAGTTTCCAGAACAGTTGTATGGATCCTTAATAAGCCAACAGTGTGTACCAGCTTTGGTGACAGATACTGGCTCTTATCTGGGAGAGGCATTTACTGTTCTCCTTGGGAGATACAAGCAGAAGGATAGGGTGGGTTTTTTTCCTACCTGTAGTACGATGACTGGTGCTTTACTGAGTACTGAAGTAAGTAGCTACAATATCAGCCCCGAATTTAGTGAATGAAAGGGTAGCCCTGTTTTCACAGGTGAGGTGCAGGGATCAGGGAGGGGGACATTTCAGCAGGTCCCATTGTACATGGGATGAACTTGGACTACCTGCAGCTATTTTACAGAGCTTTTCTTTTCAATTTGCCATTGACATTTCAGATCAACAAAATAAATTCTCTGAAGGCTTATCTTTGTGTGTTGGGCATTTATGGCCTTGCACAAAGGATATAAAGTGCCATAATGGAATGGGCCCTATGCGCTTTCCTTGGGATATATAGGGATTTTAACTTATTTGGAATGAGAAGAATGGGTGTACTCTCAAGCTGGTTTACATTCAGATACTAAGATGTGTTGAAAATGTCTTAAAGCATTTTTAATACAAGCCTTAGAGTGACTGGGGATGTTGGCATCTCTAGTGCTAATGACAGTGGCTATGGCATGACTGTGAATGGGGCCATGGCTTTTGTGTTAGGGTGAAGTGGATTTCCAGGATTGAAGGGAGAGACACTGCCTCAGGGGGAAAAGGTCAGGGAAGAGGCCTCTGCCCAGTAGATGTCTTTGCCCATCTGTTTTAACTTGAGTTGCTTCATCTGAACCCCTCAGGATCATGAGTTAGCATGGACAGTGTCTCCCTGTGATCAGAGTAGCTGTGCTGGGACACCATTCAGTCTGAAGGAGATAGCTGAGTCCCCAGATCAGTTCCTTCATTCATTCAGCCTGAGGGAGGCAGTTGAAGCCTGAGATCAGCTCCTTCATCCCTAAGCTTTGGATACTGAGGCAAATGAGGTAAGGAGGATTCTCTACTGGGAAAGTGGGACTAGAGTCCAGGCTTCCTGTCTTCCATCTCTATCCGCCTTTGGTTCCAGTCTCATACACCCCTCTTTCTAGGCTCTGTCCTCAGTTCTCTTCCTGTCTCTCCATACACTTTACTTCAGTGTGTTTCATACCTGCTCAATGTTCCTTAGTACAGACCAGCCTCCATTAGAGCCACTTTTAGTGACTTTATTTTTACAGCCCCCACATGAGATGTGGGAGCTCATTCTTACATGAGAAGAATGCAAAACCAACACTTGACTAGGTCACCATGACTCAGCTCTTAGTTATCTGAGGGCTGACCTTGCCCTGGCCTTCCTGAATTCAGCTTGTGTGACTCCCAAGTTCTACTCACCCTCCTACATGACTTTGATACACTTACTTCCTTTGCTAGTTAGACCCTTACTCTTCTGCTGTCTGGTTACAGTCTCTCTTTCCTGACTACAAGCTCTGTGACACTCCATGCCTTTATGGTGTTCCCTTGGCTCATGGAGCCAACATTCACCAGATTCTTCCATGTGCAGGAATAGAGGTGCAGTGATCATTCACCCATGTCCTTGACCAGGGTAGGGAAGTAAATGCTAAAAAGGTATGAACAAAAAGTGATGCACACTGGCACACTGCTTGGTAGCCTGAAGGGATCAAAGAAGAGGATGCTATTCCGTGTGAATCCTTGTGAATCTGAGATGAGATGATAGAGTGACGGGGGCCATGCCAAATCCAGAGCAGATCCTGGCGTTGTCATCCCTTACTGTTCTCTCACTCTGTTTCTCTCATGTGTGCTGAGGCCACACCCATCTTAAAATTCATGGGAGCATTCCATAAATTTCTAGCACTTAGAGATCCTTGGCAGACACATGTTGAATTAAGACTAGAAATGTCTGCTGTTGATGTTAAGCAGCTGGAGAGTTTGGGGAAAATGTGTCTGAGTGAAGCACAACATAAGATGCAGATGAGTTGCGGGGCCCGAATAGAAAGCGTGGGATGATGTTGGGGAGTGTTTAGCTGAAGGTGTTCATGGGAACCAAAAGTAGGAGTTGTTCTAAAATTCTGTGGAAGAGGCATTATTAAAGTCAGGCTCTTGGATGTGAAGTACTTAAACCATAAGTGGAAAGGTTCAAGGGAAGGCAGGCTAGCGGAGGTGACAAAAGCACAGATATCTAACCTGAGGTTTGAGAAGAAACCAGCAGAGTCTTTTAGCAAAATCATTGCAGACGCAGTGAAGAAAGTAACTAATACACGCTGCTTAACCCAAACACCTCACAGTAGGTAGGCTCCATCGTCTGACAATGGCACATTGGGAAATTCTGGAGGACCCACTCAAGTGTAGCAGTATGCATTGTCTAAAAAATCCCTGGCTGGAATTGTTGCCACAGGACAGAGGCCAACAGATGTTTCTGAAAACTTTTCCAGTCTTCATCATCGGCTCAACTTAAGCTTGACATTGATGTTGGAAATGATTATCATTACACATCCTAAAGGCAGCCTCGTTGGAATAAAGTCAACTCATGACCCAGCCATAATCTAAAAATAGCACTTTCTCCTTAGGCTGTAATGGGGACAGGACTTTGGTGAGGTTGTCTTGAACCTCTCTCATTAGAGGCTTGTTTAAATGGACCCAGAGTCATAGAACAATCTTTTTCTGGGTTTTGTCTGATACTCAGTGAGGGACATAATAGAGAAATCTCTTTTCTTCACAAGTGGCTCCTATGGTACCTGCAGGGGCTGAGAGCAGATGCTAAGAATTCTTCCATATGGATTGTGCTTCACATTAGAAGCCTGGTCAGGGCTCTGCCCTCAACCCTCATGTCTGCCATGTTGTTTTCTGCTGGACTGTGGGGACATTCTTTGTATAATGGTAGAGTAAGCCATTCTAGACAGCCACATTTTTTTTTTTTTTTGTAGGGCATTCTACTTACCTTTGGGGAGTAAGAA
>PVIU01007752.1:41669-89345 GCA_004026605.1 Ondatra zibethicus
CTCCAGCACATCATCTCCAGCACATCATCTCCAGCACATCATCTCCAGCACATCATCTCCAGCTCATCATCTCCAGCACATCATCTCCAGCACAGTTGCTTCATCTCCTTCCCTCCACTCCCCACTTACGGACCTCCAATCCCTAACTTCATAGTTTCCCTATATTTGTTATTTTACCCAAACTTGACGAGGTCTGTACTTACTTTCTCTGTCTGTTCAACTTTTTCCTTCTTTTCTGCATGGAACATTTCTAGTTCCTACTTGAAACCAGCCTAAGAAGCCCTTCCTAGCTTTCCTGGTTCTGGGTGCTGAATGACATTGGTACTGTCTGTTCTGCTGAGTGCTGCCACCTTGTCACAGTTCTGCCTCTCTCACTAGCCTGCGGCTTACCTGTCTTCAGCTCCCACTGTATCTAAGGCTTTTTATCTTCAGGACTTTATCCTAAACCCAGAAGTACTGTTTGACCAATAAATGGTGATACTACTATTTTAGTGTGGTGTAGACTGGGCTGGTGTAATGTGGTATTTTCCTGCTAGACCTGCAGGGCTAGCTAGGAGGATGATGTGAATTTGTTTCTTAAAGCATCCTCAACTGTACTGACTGCATGTCCTTAGCAAGAAATAGAAGGGGTATACTGATGCCCTGAGGTCATGGTGGAGGGTGAATGAAAAAAGAAATAAAAGGAGGACATGACTTCTTCTAGGTATGGGAGAGGAGAAGATTTATTGTAGATATGAAGGAGAGTGTAGCTAGAGGCAGAGACATCTGGGAGAGTCCACAGTGAACATGACCCTAAGCTGGGCCATGTGAGGACAAGGGGGAGGGGAGAGCCAGGAGACCAAGAGGCTAGGAGGGTAAAGGGTGAAAAAGGATAAAAAAGGACAGGTGTAGCCAAAATGGCAGAATTATATAGGGAAGGGCAGATGGGGAAGGGAAGGGCAGTCCTGTCCCTGGACTGGAGAGTTCAGGGTAGGTGGCAGGGTATGCTAGCCAGGTTCTTAGTGTCCTTGTACCTCAGTTGATCCTTTCCTCTGCTTTCTTCTCATGTCCTCATTCTCAGGAAAGCTCTCCCTATTGGGTGACTGTGAGGGTTCCTGTAGCCTGTGTTCCATCTTACCCAACTCACCTTCTCAGCTGAAGGGGAGTGTCTTTTCCCAGTCTTATCTGGTAAAGTCATCGTCCTGTCCTGCATCACACTCAGGCGCAGCGCAGGTTGGGAGAGGGCGTGAGTCATGTTTGCGTGGCTTTCCATAGTTCCGTAGGGGACCTGAAGATTAGGTGCCTCTAGCTTACTCTCTTGTGTGTGCTTCCTCGATGGCCCCAGCCACCAGCTTCTCCCCTTGGGATGTCCACGTAACCACTGACAGGATGGCGTGGGAGTTGCCTTCCATTCCCTACATTTGTCAAAACCTTAGTCGAAACGACAAGGAATCCTCAACACAGTACATTTTGTGACCTTTCCCCTTAACATGGTTTTATTCTTTAAACATCTTAAAAAGGTAACTTAAAAATGGTGGGCCCCATGTAGATTAGTTTGCCAGGGATGACATAACAATACTGTATGTGGGTGTATGGGAAGACTTCAACAACTGTTGTAGAAACTGGTCATTATCCCTTGAATCCAAGCAGCGTGATTGCCCATATTCAATGAGACCCTCACGATACTGGGCCTGTGAACACTCCTTCTGTGATTCTAGTCTCTCCCTACCACCCATTTCTTCTCTAGTTGTATGTGGTCTTGGGAGATGCTCTAGCGTGTAGTAGAAGGTTACTGGGATGGGAATTCCAGTGATACAGTTTTCCTGAGGGCATTACCTATCTTGGGTGGGACTTCTTTGGTGGTGCTCTGTTTTTACTGTTGTAAACAACTTCACCCATGCTTCTATTATAAGTGAGCCCAATAAACTTGGGTTTATGAAACTGAGCTTGGATGGGGTAATTTCTTTGGTCTGTTATTCGTCTTCTATCTGGGTGAATAGATGTTAGTTCACCTTTCTCCAGGAAAAGTGCTATCACCACTGCAGAAATTTATTTTCTAGTAGTTTTGAGGCAACAGTGTGGCAGGACTGTGTCTTCCAATCTTCCTCCTTTGTTAGTCTTTACTTGATCTTTATTTACTTTTGTCTATGGATCTCTAGTCTGCCCTTCTTTTATGGCTGAAACCACACTGGGTGAGGATAATGACTGTATTTTACCCTTGTAGCCTCCATGAGACCCCCTCCCTTCAAACATAGTCACATCCTGATTTGCTGACTTCATTTACAGACTTCATTCAGTATTTGAACTTGGTGAGGAGCTGTAATCCTGCCCTTAGCAGGGATGTGTTTTAATGCTGTTCAATAGGTTATATTTGACCAGTTTTGTGCAAACTTTGAAACACAAATTTGTAGCAGATTCTGGTCTGTCAATGTAGACAAAGCAATCCAGGGATGGTGTCTTTGCAGGCTGCTGTTTGGGGATACTTTTTCCTTTTGAGGGAATAGAGAGGGGACAGGTGTACAGAGAAGACAACTGGCTTGCTTAAAATGCTTGGAATGAGGTGGTAAGGATCAGGACAATTATCTGCTTAGGCTCAGTGCTGACTCGTTGGACTCGTAGCATTGCCGTTATCATTAAAAAACAATTCCAGCACTTGGGAGGCAGAGGCAGGCGGATCTCTGTGAGTTTGAGATCAGCCTGGTCTACAGAGCTAGTTCCAGGACAGGCTCCAAAGCCACAGAGAAACCCTGTCTCGAAAAACCAAAAAAAAAAAAAAAAAAAAAACCCCAAATCCCAGGGGTGGTCTTTGTTTGTAAAATGAGCTTACAGAGGCCCTGAGGTACAACTTTGTAGTAGTGAGATGGCCTGCACTTATGAGAACTGTTCTCTCTACTCTTTGCATGGGATAGTAGATTCTCTGTGGTCAAAAACTCTACTGGAGTCTTCAGGTTAGAGCTGGTGTGTCTATGTGTGACAGTTCTATTATCTTGTTTTCTGTGTCTTAGGGATCACATTTTGCAAAGGTAGGGGTTCATAAATGAGTTGACCAAATCACAAAAGGGCTACTTTTGTTTTGGAATGATGTTCATGGATTTCTGAGCTCATCATCTTTAACACTAAACAGATGACAGACCTGCCCATTTATCTGTTTTGTCAAGACATTGTCACTCTTCTTGCTAGTGTGTTAACTGTTGTTTTAATTGCCGTGTACTCATTGTCTGGGTTGTTAATGGATCATCAGATGAGAGATAAAGTCTTGCCAAGTTGTAGTTTTTCTGTGTCAACCCCCTATCCTTCATTTTAATTTTCCTTACCTGTCATCTAAAATAATTCTAAGCTTAATGCTCTAGAAAGATCATTGCTATAAGATGTACTTCAGATGCACTTATCACCTCTTGCTTACAGGCTATCTGGGTGGAAAGCAATTCAGTCCCTGAGAGAATCAGACTGAGTATCAAGGGGTGTATTTGTGTTCATGCACATGTGTGCATGTAGGTTCAGAGGTTGATATGCAGTGTCTTTCTCTATTGCTCTCAACATTATATATGATGTGGAACCCAGAGCTCATGGGCTGGCTAACCAGCTTGCTCTGGTAATTCCTTGCCTCTACAGTGCTTTGGTTACAGGTGGGCTACCACACCTGCCTGCATGTATGTTGGTACTGGGGCTCTGAATTCTGGTCCTTATGCTTGTGAGCCATCTCCCAGCCTCAAAATTCTTCTTTCTGTGCTGGTACCAGCTGTGTGGTTACGGCTTACACTAAGAACCTCATCTTAATGTGATCACTTCCATGAAAACCTTATTCTTAAGAATTCCTTCTTAAGAATAAGTAATGTGGATGTGATATGCCTTCGTGGAAACCATACTCTTTGGGTTTTAAACTGTGATCTTTCCCTGGATGATACAGAGTAGAGTCTCCTCAGGATGGTGTAAAGTAGCATGGAGCTGTAGCTGTCTGTCATCCAGTACACCAGGGTGGTAAACTACCTGTGCTTTGAAGTGTAGCACACTGCTGAGTTTGTTAGGTTAGGTGTATGGCATACGTCATTTTCCTTTTACAATAGGTTCATTGGGACATAAGCCTAGTGTAGGTAATGAGCATCTGTATGTATTCCCAGGGTGATGGCACAGTGACCCATATGAAGTCTGTGATATCAAACCAGGTTCTGGGTCTTACCCATGATAGGCTCTGAGTTTTTTAAATGAAAGGTTCTTTGAGAAGTAAAGTATGAATTTTGACTGAAGTTGCATGCTAGGTAGGACTCAGAGAATTCTGGTCCTGGATTGAGAGGGGCACATCACTGTGGTGGGGTCTACACCCTTAGACTAATGGATTGGTTGCCTGCTCTGACTGAATTGGATGGGCACTGACTGCCCAATTTACCATTGGTGTAAATTGGTATTGATCCTGGGGTATACATTTCAGCTTTTGAATCTTTTATGGGGAGCATAGCATGTGGGTACATTCTGCATTTATTAATTTATTTTTGTGATTTAGATTTTGGTATTCAAAAGAGCTTCATTGAGGACAGAGGCTAAGAAAAAAGTTTCTTTTCTTGCATCTTCTAATCACTTGTAATGGTGAGGGACAGAAGCCACAAACCAACCATGTAACAGCCCTGGAAACCTTTACACTGACAGTTCAAGGAGGGGGGTGTTCCTTTGGTTTCTTTTAGCATCAATTGTAACACAAATGTCAGAGGTAGGCATGTCTTGAATTTGTGTTTTGTGTGTTTTGTAGCTCTTTTTTTTGAGACAGTGTCTTGTGTAGCCCAGGCTAGCCTTGAACTCATCGTCTTCTCCAACCAAATGCCTGCATTTCAGGCATGTGCTGTTACATCTAGCTCTTCATTTTTTAAAAGATGCTTAAACTGCTGCAGAAATCTCACTTCTTTGTTAAAATATGCTAGCCTAATTTTCATCATCGGATTAGCGTTTCTGAGGGCCACAGTCGTTAATGTCACTTTGCCCAGACTCATTCCTCCTTTCACTCGGTGGCCTGCAATTGCTGACCACCTGCAATGTGCCAGCATTGTACATCAACCCCTTTGGGGTGAGGAGGATAATAAAGTCTCTACGTGGAACACTTTTACTCAGGGAGGCAGGGTTCATCATGACCAGGTTAGGCTGTTCCTAACCCTTTTGTTTCTAGGCAAAGCCACTTCTTGTTTTACTTGCCACCTGCAGTTCTGGGATAAAAACTGCCATATATCTAACTCCACTTGGTATTTATTGGGCTGTTACATCAAATTTTGCAAAACCAGAGGCATCGCTTGGCCAGACAGAATCTTTATTCCACTCCCAAGAGGCTGCTGAATAAGCTTTGATGATCCGTAAAACCCAGCTCTGTCTAACACAGGAAAGCTTGTAACTTTTTTCTTTCCTTTTCTGAATTTGAGTCCTTTATGGAGTATTTTGATAGTTGGGTATTGTCAGCTGGCAGATTTTATGTCACTGCCTGTCAGATGGATGATGAAGTTCTGGGATCAATTTGGTTATATGCTGGCTTCATACAGAGCCGCACTTGGAAGTGTTCTTTTTTGTGGGGAGATTTAAATACAGTAATTGAAATGGGGATACCTGGAAGGACTATTGATGTGTCTTGACTACATGCAGTAGTTGGCAGCCATCTTGCAGAAGAGCTGAGGGAATTTGCTGTCTTGTTCACTTCCAGTGGGGAGGAGTCTAATGGCCTCGGCTGTGGTGATCTGACCCAGGGCAGCCTCTCCTTAAGCACTTGTCCTCTGCTTACTTCCTGATGGATACTATCAGAAGAGGACTTGACTAGATTTGCAGTGAGGTGTCCTAGAAAATATTACTTTACAGATTAAGAAGGCAGGGAGAAGAAGGTTTTTGCTTGGGTAAGGGAAGGAACTAGTCGCACAAGTTTTGGACCGTTACATAATTTTTCTCTTTGGATGCATTCTTTGGTGGGGAGAAAGGAGGAAATGGGAGTGTTGTTATCAAAGTGCTTCATAATTCCTCTGTGTCTCAGTGAAAGATAGGAGTTTCTAGGGTTTTAAAGAGGCATGTGTATTAGCTGGGTTATTGTGTAGACAATAAGACAAACCATAAAACATTTATGGTTTCATACCTTTTAGTTATAGGTTCAGAAAAATCAAAGGACTTGTCCAAGGTCACACCAAGTTCCAGCTACTTGCTGATTCTCTCCAGCCCAGGCTACCTTTATCATGATTCAGTGACTCTTTGAAGCAAGACTCACATTTTTTCACATGCTTCCCCCCAAAGAAATTACAGAGCCCTCCAATTGGGTGCCTTTGAGTTGCTGCAGCTGTGATCACATCACTGGACCACAATGGAAGGATCAGGTCTTGGTTTTAAATCAGGGTCTTGTTGCTATGATTATTGAATGCATCCTTTAAAGATGAGGGAAAAAAATCCAGCCACCCTCCTCAGCAAATCATAAGACAAATTATGCCCTTGCTACCCAGAAGTGCAGAAAAACAGCAGGCTCTTCATGGTGCAGAGAGTAATGGATGCAATATTAAAACAATGAGGAATAAACCAGGATCCAATAGCTGAAAGCCCAGAGGAAAACAGCCCAGTAATGCCCCAGGGATAATAGGTCTCAACGACAGGTCTCTGTGATTTATTGTGCTTAATGTACTTATTTTTATTTGTCCCCTTCAACACAGAGCTTTGTCACCAAAGAGATTTGATAATGGCCTGTTTGCAGTCACTTAGGCTCCATAATAAAGTGCCACCATTCATCTGCCTGTGCATTGGTTGGCATTCACCCTGGGATTTCACCTTCTCTGGCAAAGATAGAATGGAGCCAGATAAGGGCTTCTCTGCCTTCTTGCATGTTTTCATCATGCCTCTCTGTTCTGACTTACTCACTGTGGTTTTCAACGCCCAGCCTTCCTTGCTCACTCACTTTGTGCTGCTTTGGAACAGCAGCAGAAGACAGAGTTTCAGCTGGTGGATATCAAGTTCTGAGACGGATGGTTGTGTAACAGCAGAATATACTCAGTCTTACTAAGATGCATCCATTAAAATGGTGAAAGAAGAGCCCCTATCCTACATGGCATGACAGGTCTGTGGGATTTCGTCCTCATATATCACCAGTGAGAGTTTTTACTGCTTTCAGCTTTTGTGGGTAAGCAAAATAAAGCAGAGAAGTGGGCATGTAAAGCTTCCCAGAAGTATGGGCTTGATCTAAAGGCTGTAACATGTTCGCTTCCTGGCAGCAGATGCTTTGCCAGTATGGGTGTGTCCAGTCAGATTTTCTTTGCTCTTCTTTCTGTTCTTTTGGTGAAGGGAGGTAGAGGCCTTTCAGGGGCTCCTGCCTTTAGCCTGTATAGGTCCTTCCTGATGGAGACTTAGGGTGATGGCTGGGAAAGCAGAGCGCTAACTCCAGATCTCTTCTCTTTGGGGAACTCTGCCTAATTTATCATCAGGGCTGGCTGTCAGGAAGGCACTTTGGCTCTGTTGCTTCTCACACTTAAGCTCCTTTGCTGAATTTTCATTTGAAAACCGAGAGAATAAATATCTAATTGCAGAAATTTCAAACGGTGCAACAGAGCCAGATTGTAATAGTAGGAGATGGATGCTCTGGGCGCCTTCTAGATAAACCCACCTATGTACAAGAGACTTGGCCTATTCTTAATCAATAGTCAGTGGCCGAGGGACTGGAAGGACACTTTTGGGATTCCATTCTGTTAGTCTTGCATGAGACTATTGCTGCCTTGATGAAGTTGCCACACATTGGAGCACACATAGCAAGGAACTTCAGTTGGTTCTAGGTATCAGTCAACAAGCAGGCAGGTCCCTCAGGTACAAGGAAATGAATGGACACTCAAATGAGCTTATGGGTAGATTTTTACCAGGGCTCCAGGTACAAGAATACCACCTGGTGACACTGACTGCAGCCTTGCAAGTTGATGCCCTGTGTATCTATTATTCCATGGCCAGATTCGTGCCAGAGCTGCAAAAGCTGAGATCACACAGGTCTGCTTCTCTGAGCTGCTGGTTGATGATAGCTTGCTGTGCAGCAACAGCTCACCAGAGCCTGAATTCACTCCATCTTTGCTTTTTGCACTGGTTACCTCAGCCTGCATCTTCTCTTGTTCAGATGCTGGCAACAGATGAATCTTCTGCTTTTCCATTTCCTTTGTAGACTTAGATACATTCACGGTTAGAGTGAATCTTTTCTCTTACTCCCTTCCTGTCCTCTTCTCCTTTCTGACTTGTGTGCTTCACCCAGAGACACAGATACCCAGTTTTGCTTGCTCATCTCTGTCAGGTGAACTTACTTCCCTATTCTTCCTTTGTTGATGGGCATAACTCAGTGTTTTGCATTTCTGTTGTGTTATAACAGAAAATATGGATGATCATATTTGCTGGGGTAACTTTAATTTAAAATATTCTGTCCTATTTGCTGATAATTATAAACTGCTGAAGTATCCTACAAAATCAAGCTCAGTGTATAAGCTTTCATTGGACTGACTTCCATGAAGCGAATTAAAAAGAGACGCTATTATTTTTGGAGCACCGGCAATATGTCAACCACTTGATTAATGATTCCTATTGTGTCTTCACCGCAACCTGATGAGTGGGTGTCAAACTCCCTGATATACAGAGGAGCACACCGAGATACACTGGGGTTTGTTTTCTTGTCACACAGTGCATTCATGTGGCCGGGATAGGAACTCTCAGCCATGTTCTCACTTGGCTGGGCTTAGGCCAAAGGGAGTAGAGAGGTATTGCTTCCAAGTCTTCTGACTCAGTGGAGCTGTTGTTCTTGGAGGCTGCTGGGGGTTTCTAAAAATCCATTCCACAATGGAACCACATGGGCTGTAAAAATCCAACGCTGAATAATGCAAGGGGACCAGGGAATTAGGAGAGGAGGCTGTGGATAGCTTCCCTGGTGCTGAATTTTAAGGATTACAGTGACTTTTGTCCTGGCTTTGTGCTGGAAAAGTCAGGAAGCTAGAATGTCTGCTGTTCCTTGTTCTGTCCTACTAGTCAAGGTTCATTTGCACCATGTGTATGTGCCTTAGCTACTGGGGTCCCCCACACCCTAGGTATGGAGGTGTGTAGCTTAATTCAGATTACTGGGAAGAAGGGCTTCTATATATGGGAGGTTGAGGATAAAAAAAGAAGATATAGCTTTGGTTGAGGGTGTGGTCTGACAATCACAACTCCTTTAGTTTTACAGTGGCATGGTCCAGGCCCACAGCGATAGCTTCCTGGGTTTGGATCTGGAAACAGAGATGGGTAGGCTTTTACTTTCCCTATGGACTCAGTAGACCCTTGAACCTTCACTGTGGTCTCTCCACTTCCTTCTCAACACATCTGTGAAGGGGACAGGGGTACTTGTGGGGCTGAGATGTGTATCCAACATGCCTTCACAAGAAAGTTTGATGCTTGAGTTGCAAAAAATGCCTTTAGCCATTGCTTCTAGTTCATGGTTAATCTGTGGTTTTTGGCTTTTTAGAGAAGGTACCAAACTATAGATGCCTCATGTTATATAGATGCATCATTTTGTGTCTACTAAAGTGTGTGGTGTGTTTGGTGCTCTGTATATCTTAATTTAGTGATCTACTGGAGTATTTTTGGAAAGTGGAAAGCACAGAGAATCTAAAGTGCCTTGGGGATGTGAAGCCTTTAGTGATTATTACCTGTTTAAAAGTAAACTTCTCTTAGTTGCACTCCCGCCGCTTTTAGCTTACATGTTTTTTTTTTTCTCCTGCTTGTGGCAACACTTTTAATGTGCTGTGTCATTTCTCTGAAGATAAGCTGATGATGGCAGGCTTCTGTTTCCCTCTGTCGTGTGTCTCAATACATATTTGAGGTGGCATGTCTCTGGTGTCAGCAGAATTCAGAGTGGTAAATGGAATAAGTTAAGATTCAACTTTGGTTGAGTTCCAGAAAGAACTGCAAGCATTCCTAGGGTCTGCAGTATGGCATAATGTGATTTTACTACCCTTTCATTTGGAGCAGGTGTCTTCATATTAAAATACATTCCTTTTTTTTTTTTTTTAAGCCTTTACCTTGTAATGGAAACCGATGGTTTTCTGCATACTTTAGTTTTTATGTGTTCTAAACTGAGCCCTTTTCCTTGTTGGGCCTTCAATAATGCATCATCTCATACGTTCATGGACTTTAATGTGCTGCTGCTGACACCTCTAGTCTCAGCTAGGTAGTTAAAGGAAAATTAACCACTGTAGATTGGATGCAAATTCGCTTCTTCACCTTTCCCCCTCTGATCCCTTCCTGTCCCCTCTCCCTCTTATGCAAATCACTGCCTCATTTTTTTTGGTGACAGAGGTGATGGTATGTGTGTAAAGAGCTCCTGGCATGAATGGGAATATTGATTTGTTTCATAATCAGATTCATGAAAAAATAACAATATGAGTGTACAAGGTTTTGAATGGCCTCTCCAGTTAAAGCACCATGGAACCCAGGGACTTAGCAAACTAATATTTAACAAGAGTGCTTCTGGCCTACTGCACTTGGATTCACAGTAGCTGCTGGTGAAATTGGCATGTGTCCTGACATGGCTCTGAAGAGTACTCAGTCTTCATTCTTTCCTTTATTTGTTCATTTATTCAGGACCTAATGATCATTTTGTATGTATGAGGCAGTTAGGAGGTACATGGCATAAACAATTTGCATGAATGGCCTCAATCCTCTATGCTCTGCATTCCTGCCCAGGTTCCTTGATGTTTGAATTTGGCCTTTACTGTGGTCCTTAGTTTTGGCCCATAGGTGGGAGTGGAGGTTCTAGGTCTAAGTTTGTGTATTTGTGTTTACTATGGAAAGAGTGTGCTCTGCTCGTCTTCTGGTCTGAGGGATGAGAGGCATAGAGCCACTTAGGCTGCACCACTGAGAAGTCAGATCTGCCCATCAGCTGAGCTCTGTTCCAGCCATGAGTGTGTGAGTGAAGATAAGATTGGTGTCTAAGACATCACTGTTTCGTCAGCATTTGGGTATTGATAGGTTATATGTGATGTAAGCTGGGCCTGCTTGGAACAAGCCTTGGAGTTTAGTGGTGGTGATGGGAGGGTCAAGACTAAAGGGGACTCCTGCACAGCAGGGGCTCCCTCCTGGATCCCAGATTAGGCACAAACCAGACCCAAATACCTGTTTTCACAGAGAAATCTTTTATTAAGCAGGGAAGAAAAGTTAAAGTGACTGCTTTCTGACTCAGGCAGAAAACAGCAGGTAATTGATCTTACAGGTGTAATTTTTAAGATGAGGGAAAGGGGAGGTCTGTGTTAGAATAGACTAGGATGCGGTTATAGAGGAGATAGGGATAGAGAGGAGACAGACATGGGGCACATAGGCAAATGGCGGTTTATAAAGGTAAAGGAGGAAACCCCACATTAGGATGTGTGTTTAATTTTAATTGGGAATGTTAATTAGGTGAACCGAAGGGGGCTTTTGATTGTGCAACTTTGGTAGTAGCCTCAGGAGGAGGAAGTTGCCAAATAGGGAATAGAACTTGATGGCTAGCTTTAGGCATGTAATCGTTTACTTTTTAGCAAGGCATTAGGAATGGGGAGAGGGACAAGGCCTGCCAGACACAAGCTCCAGTGGGCTAGCGTCCCTTCAAGGATGATATCATTGACTGTCATATAGTGTAGAGAAGGTGCAGAGTACCCTCTAAAATGACTCAGTAAAGAGTTTTAGGAGGGAGGCTGCAGGGAATGAACAGAGAAGACTTCATGGCCCAGATGGCCTTTGGAGAAGCTGCGTTCAGATTGTGCTATCAAAGTCCAGAACAGGTTTGGTGTAGGAGGTCCTTCTGTATTTGGGTTGCTTTCATTGGTTAATAAAGAGACTGCCTTGGCCTTTTGATAGGGCAGCCCTTAGGTGGGCGGAGTAGACAGAACAGAATGCTGGGAAGAAGGGAAGTGTGGCAGCCGCCATGTTTCTCCTGCCTGAGATGGATGCTGGTTAGACTCATGCCGGTAAGCCACAATCAAGTGGTGATACACATTAATGGAGATGGGTTAAAATAATATGTGAGAGTTAGCCAATAAGGGGCTGGAGATAATGGGCCAGGCAGTATTTCAATGGATACAGTTTCTGTGTAATTATTTCGGGGGCTAAGCTAGCCAGGCACTGGGAACGCGGTCCACTCCCCATTAATACACATGTGAGGATTGATGAGGATTCCCAGTTAAAATGAACCATTTCAAAGTAGATTTTGCATCGAAGCCAGAGCATCAGTGCCAATTTCCCATTAAGTATCTAAAGACTTTGCTTTCACTGGACCAAAGAAAGACTCTTACTTAGCAACATAAAACTGGTGTCAGAGAGCAACAACCCCCGCCCCCCAACAGCTTGTCACAAAAAGAAGAACCCGATGTATATTTTTGCAAGACATATGTTTGCTGTGCATTTTATAGGTATGATCTCATAAAAACATCATCATGGTATGAGCTGCCAGTACTAATGTTGATTGTGTTTTGCAGAAAATAAGTAATTTAGAGTGGGCCAGCTACTTGCTAAAGTTATTCATTTTAGATATAAAAGTTTCATTCTGTTCCCTACACCTTCCCTTATTGTTGTTGGCGTCCTCACAATTTGATCTCATGATGCTGTCATAGAGTATGGTACCTAGCACACAATTAGATACTCAAAGAATGGAAAAGAAGAACACATCTATTAAGCAGGAGGGATTCTATCAGCTGGGTTTGGCAGAGCTCCAGCCTGGTGAAAAACCTGGGTCCTCTATATTAGTATTGATGTGGCTGGTCATGTATATTTACATTTGTGTTTCTCATCCCTCTGTATTGAAGGTATCCAGTCCACAGGGACAAGGAGCCTTCAGCCTTCCGGAACCATACTGCATTTATTGGGCCAAGCTTTGAAGCATCAAGGAAACAACAAATAAATGTCCTGCCACGTTCCCCTACCCCCCATTGTCATTTTCTTTCAAGTCCTCATCCAAAAACCCTATCCCTTTGTAGCAAACATAGCTGATTGCGTCTGCCTGTAGCAATGATATAAGATAAAAGCAAAATTGAGGCTGGAGAGATTGCTTAGTAGGTAAGGGTACTTGGTCTACAAATATGAAGATCCAAGTTGAAATTTCCAGCACCCATTTAAAAGATGGTCATTGTTGCATGTACCTAGAACCCCAATATTGAAGGACATAGGCAAGTCAATCTCCAGAGCTAACTGGTCAGCTAGCCTACTGCTACTGGTGAGCTTCTAGTTCAGCGAGAGAATCTTTTCCAAGACAGTAAAGTGCAGAGTGATAGAGGAAGACACCAAACTTCTTTCTCTGGACTCTTCATGTGTGCATATCGGCATGTATACCTGCACATCTACATACGACCCACCATACACAAGCACACACTACTACATTAGGTCACCTTTCCTCCTTGCCCATGATCCCTTGGTGACTCCAGATTCATGGCTTGCCTCCCATGTTCTCTGCTCTTATTTAGTGGTGTGAATGTTAGTGGACTGAATGAGGATCCCTCTGAGAAGCATGATTTACCCTGTGTTGGGGCTTCAGAAGGCAAGAAAAAAGAAAAAGAGAGGGGTTATTTAAGGACACCATCATGCATGGTTTTACAGCACAAGTTAAGCCAGCTCCCACATCTCTAACTTATGAATGAGTGGATTGCAGAAGATGTGCCTTCTTTTCTCTCAGTGAAAAAGATGTCACAAGTGGAGCTGAGGAATGCTGTTGGTGCAGAAAGTCTGCCTAACCCAGGAGGGAGCTGGATTCCTGGACCTTTGCCACAAAAATTGTCAAGACAGCTGCACTTGCCAATGTGACAATAAAACCTAAGACAAAACAGCTGAATGTGAACACTTTTCTTTATATTGAATGAGGGGGCTTGGGAGCAGCTCTTGTGATTAGAAGCAGAGCAGTGGAGCTTTTGAAGGGAGCATGTTGAGAATTTGCAAAGTAGGTGTTACCTATTGATTATCATGGTTCTCAGTATATGTTCATTGTGTGATGTTTCCTTGGGAGTGTGTTTCTGTTCACTGCAGATAGAGGGTAACAACAGGCCACAGAAACCTTTTTACCAAAGTCTAGTTTGGTGATCTGTGAGTCTCACTGGAGTTGGGGATACCTCCTGAGGCACAGGCAGCTTATGGGCAGCTGTACCACCAACAGAGAATCTCTTTCAGCAGTTTTTAGTGGATTGTACATCTACTGGGAGGGAAGAGGCCTTGTGTACCTCGTGAGAACTCGCTTCCTATTCCATAAGGAAATGCTGCTGGGCCCAATCTTGTGAGGGTCTTAGTACAAGAAATCACTGCTGTGGAGATTTAAACAAGGCAACTGTGCTGTCATGCAGGACAGTTCTGCAACGGAGTTTCCTTGTGGGAAAGTGAATAGAGCTCAGGCTTTAGGACCAAGCAGACCTGCTCAGGCACTTGATGTGACTTTGGGAACAACCTTAAGCTACTGGACAGATGATAGGCATCTCCTTATCTGTAAAGTAGATGATGTTATTTTAGACTCTGGGGAGTACTGTGTGAGGACGCATTTGAAGGTTGTCTGTAGGTGTTTAGGGCTCTAAATACTAACCGTATCCTCACCACTGCATGTGATCACAAGCTTGTTAAACACTTACCCACCATGCACATGCCAATGCTTACAATGGAAGAGAAATGGAGGTAGTTGTGAAAGCCACAGGAAGGGCTTTTTGAAGATGTTGAATATTTTGACTCAAAACATTGTTTATCTTTGGGATTTTATATGTTCTCTAATAGTTTCAGGTTATTTTTTTCATTTAATTTTTAAAAGCTGTCATTTGGGCCTTATCTAAAATTAATGCAATTTGTTGCGTGCATGCGAATGATTTATACTGGGTGCACCAGTGAGTCATAGCCTTGGTATCTAATGTTCCTTCTTGGACTGATATTCATGATAGAGGGCAGAGGTCGGCGACTGTAACATGGGGCCACAGGTGCTACTCTACTGGGTCTACTGATAGGATGATCTTAGTACCGGGATGCGGACTCAGTACAGAAGAACCTGGTTGGCTTGAATAACTGCATCAGACTCCCTTTGGGAGGTGGAGGAATAGACTTGAGAGGAATGGAACCAAGCATCAGCCACTGAAACAGTCTAGGTGCTGGTGATTTGATATCTTTTTAGGGCTGCTTCTTGGATCACAGGTTCTGCCCCCCTCAGCATCCTATTTTTGTAGAAGGAACAAGGGAGCTCTCTGTGACTTATTTATTAATTTGTGTATTTTTTATTATTTTAAATAAAGTTTTTGGCTAGCATACAAGGAAATACCAAGTGATAGTTTCATACATTTATATCATTATTCTTTATTCTTATTGCTCCTCACATCCTTCATCTCTGTGGAACCCCGACTCCATGGGCTTTGAAAAGAGAGGCCTAGCTCTCAAGAGGGAGCTTGTAACTTTGGACTAACTTTATAGGTTTTAATTTCTTTACGTTGTCAGGAGGCCAGAGAGACCTGCAGTACAATGCAGGGGTTACTAGGGTGCTAGTATTGACCTTCTGGAGGCAGATGAGCTACTCCTAATCCTCCTTAGCCTTCTTAGAACCTTACTTTTCTCCTGGCTTTTTTCATATCCAGCCCCTTGACTACATAGCTTTTTCCAGGTTGCAAAGTATGTCAGTGAACCTGGTGTCTCTTTGTTAAGGTTGCAAAGTCTGTATGGCACCTGCGATGTCTCTGTGGAATAAACATTTTACAGATGGACAGACTCTGAGTTTTTTCGACCTCACCTTGTGAGGCTGGCCTAAGCAAGGTTGCCCTCTATGCTCCTGGGCTGAAATCTGACAGCCTGGTGTGGCCTGTGACCAGACCCTTTGAGCCAGGCAACCCTGAGTTTGAAAGCATGTGTAACTTACTTCCTGGGACTTGAGTGGGTTACATATAATCTCAGCCTTAGTTTCTCCATGGAAAAATGGGAATACATGTTTAATCAGAGTATTAGAATAACATGAACTATGAGTTAAACAATTGCCCTGGGGTCCTTTCTTGCTTTCTTTGTAGAAGAAGGGAAAGCCCAGCAGCTACATGGTGTCCCTCTCTGAGTTCTTCATCTTTGCCTTTACATGTATGGAGTGAGCACAAGAAGCCCTGGTGAAGTTTCTTGCTCTCCCCAAGGGTCCTCCTAGTTTCTTATAGGCAGATGACAATCTGCTTCCTTTTCCCCTGACAATATTTTATAGGGTGATCAAGCAATGAATTATATATAGCACAGGGCTTCAAACTCAGAGTGATGAAGACCCGATGGGGGAGAAGTTGGAAGAAAGCATGGGCTTAAACACCCACTAAGTCACTTTGGAATTTAGTTTCCTTGTCGTAAAATTGGGAATATTATTAGCATGGTCATTGAGAGGGTTTTGTAGGTATGGAGTGGGAATTTGTGGGAAGATCTTAGAAAGGGGATGAGAACTATTGTCACTCTAAGTGACCCTTAGAAAGGAAATTATAGAGCTTAGTGGTAGAGAGAATGATTGCTTGACTTGTGCATGACCCTGGGTTTGATACTTCACACTGCCTTAAGCAGCAACCCAAGCCCAAACCCAAACCAAACCTGCTGAGTTCAGGGCTCATACATCACAGCTCTCATTTATATTCCTCAAAAGGTGTTACCTGTGCTTTGATTTTTGGAAAAAAAATGTTTTTCCCCATGCAGAAAACTTCACAGTCCGTGTATTACTTGTGCTATGGAGGTTCAGGTGACACCCCCTTTGTGCTTGGGAAGAGGGCAATTCGAACATTCATAAGCCTTCAGTTGTTTGCCATTGTTCTAGGAAGGTTGACTTTGGAGTCAGTGACTGTGTGTCAGCAAGACACTCTGGGTCTCATGGGCGCTGGGAAACTGGTATGAGTCAACTCATCTCTATCAGGATTGTGCAGACTAACTCCCATGTTGTCTCAAAGACAGACCACATAACTGGCGGTAGTGGGACATGTCTGTTATCTCAGTACTAGGGACAGTGAGTTAGGAGGGGGGTGAGAACAGCCTGAGCTATTGGACAACATAGCAAGATCTAGCTACATCAAAATAGAAATGAGAAGCAAAAAAGGAGGTGCGTAACTCTTAACTACAGTTGGAGACAGTATGTCAGGGTGTGTTGGGGAATACTTCAATCTTAGTCTCTCTTGCTTTAATTCCCTCTAGTCCTGTGATGGTTTACTCACTTAATTCTTTTAAGTTTTTCTCAGATCTCAGATGAAGTGAAATTTCCCAGGATGGTGGCAGAGTGGTGCCACTGAATGGCAGTGGCCTCATCTCTGCATGTTGGAGGTGTGTGCTGTCCCACTGTCATGCCCTTGAAGGGTCTGCATTTAAGCAGACTGAGACATAAGGATCTAGTTGCTGCTTTTTGCTAGCCAGGCAACTCCAGTGCTGGGGCCAAGCAGATTGGTAGGAGTGTTTTAACTCAATCCTAATGAAATCTGCATCTCAACGTGACTAGTTTTCTCATTTCCAACATAATTCATCTAGCTGTGTGTTGTGTCTCACAGCCCTCTTGGATCTGAGGAGCATTGGGGAGATTTATGGTTCTGTGTGAGGAAAATTGGGTTATGGAGGGATAAGTTATAAGAGTACCCAATTCATCTACTAAAATGCCTATAATTTGAAGTTCTCAGAGTTCAAGGTGGTCACAGAATGTCAGGGGCAGGTACAAAGTTTTGCCCTGTTATTTCAGCAGGTGATGCCCAGTGCCCAGCAGTAGTTTTAGTCCTGAAACTAGCCGTGTGTTGTATGAGGCCACTTGTAATAATCACACAGATACTGTATCAATTAAATCACTGCTTGGCCTGTTAACTCTGGCTTCTTATTTGCTAACTCTTACATCTTAAATTAACCCATTTTTATTAACCCGTGTATCGCCACATGGCTGTGGCTTACTGGCAAGGTTCTGTCTCGCGTCTCTCTCTGGTGGGGCCACATGGCTTCTCTTTCCTCCCAGCATGCAGTTTAGTTTCCCTGCCTACCTCTGTTCTGCCCTGCTATAGGCTTAAGCCAGCTTTCTTTATTCGCTAATGGTAAACACAGCATACAGAGGGGAATCCCACATCAGCCGTGTCTGCTGCTCCATGGAAGTGTGACACTTTCATAACAAGGATTTTTTGCCTTAGCCACCATCATCCTAGTTGTGAAGGCTAATGCTGCTGTTTTGGTTTACTGATATAAAACAGCTTTTACTTTTAGGGCCGAAGTTCATCTTGGTGGTTTTCCTAGGCCAATTCCCTTGGATGACTGGGCTGTCTTTTACCCATTCCTTTGAGACTGCAAGAGGCAGAAGTGGGAGCCATTTGGAAGAATTTGGATATAGCCTGGACTGACTTTCAGCATGGACAGAATTGATGGGAAACCCTTATTTTGGTGAAGAAGCTGTATGGTACCTGCTTTGCTCATGCACTGGATGTCATGCATGTGTATCCCATACCATTTATCTATCCTGGGTATAGCACTGCCCTTGGGTTCTTTAACGTCAGCCTATCTTCTGGACATCAAACCCAGAGTGCCATCGTTGGCATGTTCATACCATGGAAGTGTCACCTCTCCTTAGGACTCCTGTTTCATTAACTGTTGCTTTAACCTCTTGTCATTGTTTATTACAGCTTGTTTGCCTAACTCGCTCACATGGTTGAAATGTATACTGTACGTGGGTCTTTTTTCAAAGCATAGTCTCTATCAAAGTGGGTGTCTTTATTCAGGGGAAAAGGGTCAATTCAAGAGAACCATATAAACTTGGTGCTTATATTTCGATAACACTTAGAAACCAAATTGCCATGATTCCTTACAGTGATCACTTGGAATTAAACTGTATTTTCATAAACTAAGACTCAGACTTTTGAACCAGGCTCCCCTGTGCCTTTAGAAAGGATCAGTTTATAGCCATGTATGATAAAATTTGTTATGAATCTAATTCCTTGACCTTCTGTTTCTCAGAATTCCTTGATAGTGAGGTTTAGACCAGCCTTCTGTACATATGTTCATTCCCCCTTTGAGTTCTGCACCTGCTCACTCAGAGCTGTATGTGACTTTACCTGGCTGTTCAACACAATACCTCAGGGGCACAGAGCCTGCTGCAGGCTTGAAGCAGTTTACTCGTTAAGCTGGACAGAAAGCCATGCAACTTGTCTTGTGTACCACACTTCTGCTGCTGGTCCTGGGTTCTATATGAAGGTGGGTTTTGCAAGTTAGTAGCAGCTCCCCTTCATGGCCTCTACATTATCTGGTGCCTCTGGGATCTTGGCCTGTTTGAGTTCCTGTCCTGACTTCCTTTAGTGATGAACAGCAATGCTGAAGTGTAAGCCAAATAAACACTTTCCTCCCCAACTTGCTTTTTGGTTATGGTGTTTTGTTACAGCAATAGAAACCCTAACTAAGACATTGCCTTTATTTTTAATACCGTGTTTTGGACACCTGGTGTCTTTTAATTTGTGACATAGTTTGGTTCACTCTGGTTACACTCTGAACATTTCTCTAGGTATTTGTGGCTCATGCTGCAGTGTTTAACAGTGTGGTTGGTAGGTTCATGTGAGTATCATTTGAACTTTCTGTAGTGATGACAGGTGCCTGAGAGAAACAGTTTAAAGTTGCAAGCATGCATCTTGAACCGGAGTTTCAGAGGTCTCAGTATACAGTGAGATGGCTCTATTGCTTTTAATTTGTGACAAGACACTATGGAGGAATAACATGTATGGCTTAGGGAAGCTAGGCACACTGCATGACTTTCATGCCAGGAAGCAGAAAAACAAGCAGAAAAAGACCAGGGCCAAAATTACCTTTCAGAGGCACTCCGCTCCTCAGCAGTCCACTTCTTTCTGCCAGGCCCCACCACTGAGATTTCTACCACCTCCTGGCAGTCGAGGGGGAATCTGAGCCTGTCAGTGGATGTCATCATTGACTGGATCAGAGCCCTTGTGATCTATCTTGGGAAATTCCCCCACAAATGTATTCAGAGGTGTACTTCACTGATCTCTGAGGCACTTCTCAAGCAATTGAGTTGATAATTAAGGTTATCAACTGTGCAGCTTGGTGCACTTTCCCAAAAGCCATGTTCCTGCGTGCTCAACTCTGAGACCAAGAAACAGAACATTGCCGTAACCACAGACAGCCCTGGCCTCTACCGCTGCTCCAGGTCCCTCCCTGGGTGTGCATCCTGATTCTAGATTGACAGCTATAGATGCTTTCTTTTAAGGCATTTGTTTGCAATTTGAAGATAGGGACACTCTTGTTGAATGATATTTGGGAGAGACTGACGTACATCTGTAAGGACCCAGCCATTGCTTCTGCAACTCAGGGGCAGGCGTGTTCCTGGCCCAGAACTGATGGCTACATTCCACCTGCCAGAGTTTCTTGCAGAGTCTCTCTTGGGTAGGGGCTACAGGAGGCTTCAGATCAGGAGATAGGATGGTTCTTCATTGCAGGGATTTTCCTTCTGTTTGCTGATGGCAAATGCTGTGAGGCACTGGCAAGGGATCTCTTCTTTTTTTTTTAATTTTAATTTTTATTCTTTATATACATTACATCCCAACCAGTTTCTCTTCTCTCCACTGTTCCCAGTCCTCCTCTTTTCCTCTCCACCCCCAGATCTAGTAGTCCTCTGCTTCCCTTCAAAGAAAAAAGGAGCAGGCCTCCCAAAGATATTAACTAAACATGACATAACAAATTACAATAAGATGTCTCCAATTTAGCCAGCTCAACATCTCGTTCCCACCAAAGTGCTGGGTTCAGCATGCGAGCTTCAATCCCTGGTCGCCTGCCTGCTGCAGGTCGGACTGAGACTGAGTCTGTTGCTGCATTTGATTTTAATGCTCAGGGGATGGAACAGGCATGGTCACTAAGGAGGCAGCCTCTCTCAACTCTGGAGTCCTCTTGGATGGTTGAGGTGACACATGTATTCAGGCTGAGGAGCTTTGCTCTCTGTGATGTGGCTCTCTGCCCCTTAGTTCCCCCCTCAAGAACAGGTGGCTGTCACTCAGCTTTGGCTACAGGCCACAGAGTGCTTTGCCAACAGTTTTGGGATGGAGATCTTCCTGGCCTCTTTGGCCCAGAGACTGCAGTTTATCTCACAGAGCTTGGAGCAGCTCCCTCAGACCTGCTCTTTCATCACAGTGGTGGGGGTGGGAAGTAGGCAGAAGCACAAGCATACAGAAGGCTTCATGCCTCTGGAGCTAGAATTTAACTACCCAAATGCCAAATAAGCTCTCCTCTCTGAAGTCAGGGATACTTAGAAATGAAGCCAGTGTGGTTTATAGCTATGATCCCAGTTACAGAATGAACAAGTTATGCGTTGCTGTCCTCAGGGAATGGCATCATAGCATTGTAGCAGAGACTGCTTGGCATCCCTCTGGAACTGCAGGGGAAGAAAGTCCTGTACCCTCTACCTAGCTGTGTGAGTTTGGGTAGGTTTCTTGAGTTCTGTGATCCTGAACAGAATGGGGATCACTACAGTCTGAATCTGTTCAGGTTGTGCTCACTATTCAGAGTAAAGCACTTACAGTATCCCATCGAAGGCTTGATACACGTTAAGCATTCCTAAAACTGCAGCAAAGCTGCCTGTAGATTCTGGATCATTCAGGCGCAGAAGGTAGTTTATTATTCATGGTTTTCAGACAGGGAGATTGAGGCACAGACTGGCCAAGTTCCTTCTCCAGACTTCCACAGCTGAGGTAGGGTTTGAACCATTTTCCTGTGAATAGTTCCACAACCGTTTGTGCCTTGCCCATGATTATCAACTGGAGAGCATGTTTCTTTGAGAAAGACTCCATGTGATAGTTAGTATTGATTGTCAGCTTGGTGGGATTTTGAATTGCCCAGGAGACAAAATCCTGAGCATGCCTGTGAGGCGTTATCTTTGTTAGCTCCAGTTGTACTGGAAAGACCCACCCTGAATGCAGGCAGCATCACTCCATGAGTTGGCATACTGGACTGACTAAAAGGTGGAACGTGAACTCCAGTATTCATCTCACTGTGCTTTCTGACTGTATGTAATGTAGCCACCTCTGCCTCCTGTTCTTGCCGCCACATTTTGTTTATCATGATGCACAATGCCCCTCTAGTCCAGAAGTGGCTTTTGTCAGTTATTTTGTCAGAGCAATGAGAAGTGTAACTAACATACATCCCTTACCCCTAAATAATTCCGGGGAAAATGGGGCCAATGCCATTCACTCTATGGTCCATTCAAAACACTAAGCATAGCTAGAACATGAAGATTGTAAGGTTCTTTTGTCACATTTGCTTGACCTGTTTATTTGGATCAGACCCTGTAGATGGAAGTTTCTGTCCTGCCTGGTCCCACAACCGTTCTGTCCCAAAGAAACACCCAGAGACACCATTTGTAAACAGAGACTGCACTTTTGTTCCTCAGCCACCCAGACCTGAATAATTATGCAGAAACTATAATAATTACAACACTGTTTGGCCAGTGGCTCAGGCATATTCCTAGCTAGCTCTTACATCTTAAATTCACACATTTCAGTTAATCTGTGTATTGCTGCAGGCTGTGGCTTACTGGCATCTCTCTCCTTCTGCAACTACATGGTGTCTCTTCGACTCTGCCTACTCTTTCTATATATCTTTTTTTGGATTTCCTACCTGGCTTTACTGTGCTAAGCCACTGGCCAAAACAGCTTCATTCATCAACCAATAAAAGCAGCATATTTACAGAAGGACATCCCACATCATCTCCTCTTTTCTTTCTAATTAAAAAGGAAGGTTTTAACTTTAACATAGGAAAATTACATATACAAAACAGTTATCAAACAAGAATTATAGTTACAATACTTAGTTCGTTTACATTTGGCAAATTAAGGAAAGTATCTATCCTATTTTTGTAAGTCTAAAGTTTTATATCTAATTTATCTTTTATCATAACTAAGGAAAACTATAATTGTAACCATCTAGTCTTCAATCCGTCAAAGACCCAGAATGCTATAATATTATTTAAGTAAACAGGAAGTGCATTGTAAGCAACTTCCAAAGTTCTAGAAATGACAGAGACATCTCACTGCCTGGACAGTCACCCAAAGTTCTTTTGTAACATTGGAACATCCATCTTCATCTTACAGGCCTCTAATACCTGGCAGACTTTTCAGTAACACAGGAAATTTGAAGATCATTTCTGCCTTGTATTGGCATAGTTTGTCAGTTGCTTTCGTCTGTTTTTTGCAGAATGTCTGGCTGTTTCTTCTGTGAAGCAGAAACCCTGAAGGACCATCCTGGCTTTCAGAAAGTTCAGCAGTTACTTTTCTGTGGGTACTGTATGTTTAGAACATACAGCATACCATCAAGCAGTCCAGGCAAGAGCAATTTCTTACCCATATAACTAGCCTTGTCACATTGAAGGCAAATTCCATAATGAGTTTCTTTAATGCCCATCAACCTCTTTGAAGTAATTGGTACTGCCAGAAGCAGACATGTCTCACTGTTGAGAAAAGTCTTAAGTTTTTAAAACATTTTAAATGCCATATTCTGTAGGTTTGTGGAAGGTTTGAAGAATACCTATCCATATCTTAAATATATCTCTGTACATCTAGAAAAGCTAACATGACTACAAGTTTGACTATTATAGATGACTGTCTATTAATCCATAATTTTTAATTATATATTGCATTTTAAAATGATCTGTATAAACATTATACCTTAATGCAGGGGTAGAAATATACATATAACAAAATTGACTTGAAATTTGTATTAGTAAACCAAAGTCCATACCAATGTATATTCATTTCTGTGTCATAGCCCCCTCTTTTTTTCTTTAGAAGTCCTTGACTATGACCATTATCCATTAACCGTTTATAATCAGCCCCTTTAAATGAAAACAAATATTTATAAACATTATTTGAGGGAAAAGTTATGAGGTCGGGTCATCCTATGAAGCATCTTTCCTCACCACAGCTGCCTTAAAGAGGAGAGGATTAAAAAAAGGAAAACTGTCTCCCTAGTCTGTTCATACTAGGTCCTGGCTGACAGGCATGCCCTGATGAGTGCTGTACCCTCTGACTGTCTTATACTCCTTGGTGGGTTACGGGAGCTTAAGAATGCAACAGATCAGCCAAGAAAAACAAGGCCTTTGGGGAGCAAGGGAAACAGAGGACCAGAAGAGGGGTGGTGGAGGTGGGAAAGGATGAGAAATGTCAGGGTCAGAGTAAGATGGGAGAGGATGAATCCAGCCAGCAGAGGAGGAGAAATCAGTGATCTTGGAGAGTGTGGTGGGAGGGCAGAGGGCAAGATGCAGTGGGAATGTAGAGAAGGACTATCAAAGCTAGTCATACAGTTTTAGTGCCACAATTCTGTGTGGACTGGGTCCTAGGAAGACAGAGAACTAACTCTGAGCCCAGCATACTTGCTCTGCATTCCCTGGAAGACTGTGTGGGTTAGGACCCCTAGCCCAAACCTAGATTTTACTACTATCTGCATCCCAGCTTCCCAGCAAGGTCCCCATGAACGGATGTATCCGTGAATTTGTTTCCAGCCCTGTGTTCCCTTTTACACTATTCAGAAAAGTTGACACAAATAAACTCTACCATGTGTCTCTCATCCAGGAAGAGTGCATGCTTGCTTTTCTAGGCGTGCTTCTATGGAGTGCTGGAGGCATTAAAAAAAAGAAGTACTCAGGCTGATCCAAGGGCTTTTTGTGGACAGGGCAGGAATAATAACACCAAACACATAGTCAGTCCTGCAGAAGTGATTCAACTGTGTGGATTTTCTCTGCTTAGGAGCTTGTCATCTTAGCTGAGAGAGGTGGCTAAATCTCTGTCCTTAAGGACTGTCAGGGCCCTATGAGGAGCTGGGGCAGAGGTGAGTTGGCCAGCTTCTGTGTGTGTGTGGTAATTTTTGTTTGTTTGTTTCACTGAAAGAGGCTTGTTTTCTTAGGTTATGTGAAGTTCTTGATGCTCTCACTCTGCTCCTCCTCCTCCTCCAGTTCCCAGCAGGAGGTGGGTGAGGCCTTGGATGTCCTCTGCTGAACATCTGGTTCTTACATTGTAGGGTGCTTTCATGTGGAAACTCAGGTTTAAGAACATAAGTAACACAGTTTTAGGTGGTGGCCATGGTGCTGAAGGAGAAGGGTAGCTGGCTTTAGTTTTTCCAGGCTCTGTGTTGAACTCTTATTTGGAGACTGAGTACAACAATCACATGTCTGTCCTGTGCTGGGCAAGGCTCTAAGCCCTCTGTTCTAAAAAAGACTCTGTATGGCATAGATGCTCAAATGCCTTCTTAATGAGGTCACTGATGGAGGCAGGGTCAAGTCTAAGGGTGTGTCAGTTATTTTTGCTGTGCCACCTAGCTCTTATGATGGTCACACCAGCTCTCTGTATAGGTAATAATAATGACTGTCTGATTTGAGACTTTCTCCTCTAGATACTTCTATATCTTCCTCACCTTCCCCTGTGCTTTGTATTGAAGAGTTTAACTGCCACAGCACTGTTGCTGGTAGGCTATAAACTCACCTAGCTCTGCTCTTAAGTATTTTCTAAAGTTGATAAACTAAACTCTAGGTCCTTCATTATATAGCAGTAATCCAGAGTCTAATGTTGAGTTTCTTCACCTCTTCAGTGTGATTCGTTCAGTGGAAAAACAAAAAACAAAAGCTCATTGTTTTGGGAAAAAGTTTCAGAGAGGGTGGAAGAGGGAAGATGCATTCTGTATGGGTATACCTGTATCATGGCTGTCTTGGAAAAGCTTCAAATAAAGGTTGAGGTTTCCATGCCCTGCCCTGAAGCTCTTCCCACTGTGCAGATCACAGTTCAACCATACTGTGCTGCACCTGTACCTGGGTTCTAACTACAATGTAGTAATGAGAAGAGCCTGCTTTTGGTCTCAGCTGCCCGGCTAGCTTAAGCCCGGAATAACCACACTGGAATTGTATTAATTAAATCACTGCCTGGCCCATTAGTTCTAGCCTCTTACTGGTTAACTCTCACATAGTCGTTCAACCCATCTCCATTAATGTGTATTGCCACTTGACTGTGGCTTACCGGCATGAGTCTAACCAGCGTTCATCTCAGGCAGGAGAAACATGGCGTATGCCACACTACCTTCTTCCCAGCATTCTGTTCTGTCTACTCTGCCTACCTAAGTCTGCCCTATCAAAAGGCCAAGGCAGTTTCTTTATTCAACCAATGAAAGCAACACATAAGCAGAAGAACCTCCTACACCACTTCAACTCTGACACTTAACCAAAATTTCTGGTGGCTGTCACTTGTGTACTTTCCTGACACAGGGCTGGCACATCACAGGTATACATTAAATGTTAATTGAATTTCATATACAGAAAAGCATTGTGAGATATGAGCTGTTGTCCTCTGCCTCCCTGGAGATGCTTAAGTTCTTTCCCTAATCCCTGTTGCCATATAGACTGGTGGTGAAATTATGAGATGTGTGGAAGCCACTGCAGTTTAATTCAGTTTTGGTTTTGTGTGGTTTTTTTTTTTTTTTTTTTTGTGTGTGTGGTTACTAGTGCAAAGCATTCTGTGCAGGCAGAATAAATACAAAATGGAAAGAGGCCAAGGGGTTTGAAACCCGACCACCAGAGTAAGTCTCCATCAATCACTTGCTTCTTTATTTAGGCAGTTATGGCTGGGTAAGAACATCCTTTAATTCAGACTTCATCTGACTTTAATTCAGACTTCATCACATGCAACCTTGTGATACTGAGCAAGGTCCTTAACTTCTCTGTGAATGAGTTCCCTCTTCTATAACATGCCACAGACTCAGCAGGTAGTTGAGTATTAAATGAGTTACTATGTATAAACCATTCAGGATCACTATTGGTATTCACTGCTGGTGTTATTTGTTGTTAAATGAAGCTTTACTGTCCTCATGGAAAACCCAGATGGTCAGAGCCTAGGTCACATGACATTGTAACAAGGAGAGAGTCTCCTGGAATTGGATTTAATAAAGGGCTTCAAAGTGGTGGCTTAGACTCATAGACATTTATTGTCTCACAAGTAAAGGGGCCAGAAGTCTTAAGCTCAGAGAATTGTCAGGACCACCTAGGTCCTGTGTCTTGCCTCTTGTGACTTACTGCTGTCTTTTGTGCTCCTTGACTGGTGAAGGCATCACTGGCTTCACTAGGCCTTATCCCCATGTTTCCCTCTGTAACTGCTTATACCATCAACCACGTGGTCTAAGGGTCTATCCTATCCCTGGATACCTCACCTAAATTTTATTTGCAGTAACCCTGTTCCCAAATAAGGTCACATTCTGAAGTACTAATGGTTTGGCTCTAACATACCTACTTTGGGGATACATATCTATATCCCTAGCTTGGGTGCAGAGATTATCTGCTGAAACTCTGAGCACAGAGTCTAGAAGGAAGCATTGGTGATCAGTGCTAGGTAGGTCTGGTGTTACTCCATCTTCACCTTTGGCTGCAGAGTCCTGGGATGTTTCTCTGAACAAGTTGAAGCCAAGTTTCTTAACTCTTGACTTTGAATGATATGTTGACTTGCAGGGGAGTGGATTCCTTAGTGTTTGTTTTTCTGGAATGGGGTGGAAAGAACATTCCTTTCCTCTAGCATGAGGTAAGAAAACTTAGGTCCTGGTGGCACATGTTAGCCCAGGAATGTCCCAAGTTGCTGTATTCCTCCTTGCCTTACGTATGTGATGTTTTGTGGACCAAGGGGTTTGGAATGCTCAGAAGTGCTGGTACACATGAGCTGGTTTGGGTTTCCCAGATCCCAGGGTTACTTTGCAGTCAGAATGGAAACCTGACTTTCATTCCACTTACGAGCTAAACAGATTTGCTCCACAGAAGTGTAGATATCTATGGAAACAGCCCTAATTTTAGCCCTGCCATACTTAATACCGACTTAGAGAGTGCTGTTTTGGGTCAGTGCCCAGGGAATTGGGAACATAATCAGGCTGAAGGGTCAGATCAAGCACAGAATGGCCCCAGGACTGACAAACTTGAGAGGGCACTGCAGGGAACTTTACTGGATCTAAAACAGGTCAGCTACAGCTGAGCGTGATGTATGCCCAATCTCACAACTCAATAGGAAGAGGCAGGGGGATTGCTGTGGCTGAGTTCTAGTTCACAATGAGTTCCAGACCAATCTGAACTACAAAGGAAGATATCTGAGTAGATGGGCTGGACAGAGAAGCCCTGATCAGAAAGATGGGATTATAAGTGCAGGGGTCTCTCTTTCTTCCATATTTTATATGTCTTGTTTAAATTCTGCTTCTTTGTAAGCTAGTTCTTGACCCTGTTTCTCTTGTCTCTATCTCCATAATTCTTACTCCTGTCCTGAATTACTGGCATTTTTCATAATCATATTCATGTCCTGTGGCAGCATCTTTAATTCTGATGTTGATTCACATGCTTTGAAGACCCAGAAATCATTTTTATGCCTTGAAGAGCCAGCTAGGGTTATTATTGTCATGTCTGTGTACTGAGCTGGCTATCTAGTAGAAATGCAGAAAATACACAGCCCAAGAGATTTGAAAAGATAGTTGATTTCTGCTTTACCCAACCAAGGGCTTGGGGAAGCCAGAATATAATAAAATATATATTGTTCATTAAATGGAAAGACTTGCTTTGTATGAGAGAGAGAAATGACCTGTGGTTCTAGCAAGGATGATCTATGAAGGGTTACTACAAGTGGAGCCCATAGCATGGAAGATGTTGGGTGTGAGGTGAGATCTGTGAGGAGATGATTTCAGGACGCTTGGGAAGTAACCCTGCCCTTCTAGCTTAGCAAGAACCCCTGTAGACTATCAGACAAAGAACTTTAAACATCATCTAATTTTGTGTCTTTTGAAGCATATTTAGCACTAATATTTTTACCTTAATCTATGGTTATTTATTTTGGTAAGATGGGTTCCCTGCTCAGTTTACAGGACTACATGGTAATGTTCCCACCTGCTCTAAACACTTGAAATCTGTGAGTGACTGTCCTGTGTAACTGTTTGGAATCTAGAATTTGGGCATTAAAGATGTGACTGATTCTTGTACTGTCTTTTCATACACATTGTTCTCTTTAAGTAGGATGAGTTGTGTTAAAATTGGAAAAGTATTGTGCCAGGGACTGCAGGAAGGGTAGTTAAGATTGGTCTGGGGCCTCTCTTGTGAATGATGCATGAAGGCGAGTGAAGCACAGGTAGAACAGATGCTTGTAGATGGTGTGAGCACTGTAACTTGAATCATATCTCCTCTTTCTTCTGTCTCAGCATGCATTGAATGTGTGTTAGCTTATTTTGAATTATTGGCTACTGATGTTTGGATATACTTCGAGTGTGACTTCCAAGGGTTTGTGATCTAGAAGATTGTTCAACTGAGTGCTCTGTGAACAGTGAGGTAACATTCAAGAGTGGATATTGTAAAAGGTGCTATGCCCTTGGGCTGTTGCCTTCAAAAAGTATTAATGTGAGTTTTCAGTAGAGCAAGTATGTTCTCTTGAGAGTTGGTTATTTTCTAACAAGTATGTTCCTTGAATCCCTCTGACTTCCACCTCATATTTGCTCTAAAAGGGTGTCATCTGCCATGTTGTGATGTAGCTAGAAGGATTTTATAGCTCCATGCTGGTGTCATGCTATTGAACTTGCCAAACTATGATCTAAGTACCCAGCCTCAAGTAGTTTTCTGTTGCAACAAAAATGGACTAGTAGGTCACTTTTTATTGATGCCATTTAATCTTGCAAACAATATTGTGAACTAAATGTGGCCTTTCCTTATCAAATGAAAGGAGACTCTAAGATTAGAGGACCAGTGATCATATGGGGAAGCTACCCATTGGTAAGAACAGATCTAGAGCTTCAGCATGGACCCAGCCCTACTTAGTTATATCGGGCAGCTACAAATCAAATGATAGGAG
The DNA here is from genome assembly GCA_004026605.1 of Ondatra zibethicus. Classification (NCBI taxonomy): domain Eukaryota; kingdom Metazoa; phylum Chordata; class Mammalia; order Rodentia; family Cricetidae; genus Ondatra; species Ondatra zibethicus. The sequence goes on from PVIU01007752.1 coordinate 71,420, forward strand.
CTATAGATTTTGGAAGGAAGAAAAGTGGCTGAGGCACTTGCTTCCTGGCAGAGATCTTCCTAATGTACTGTTCAAGCCACAGGAGAGCCCAGGGTCTGGGTGGCATCTCCTGGGCTGTGAGTAAAATCTATTTGTCCAGGGCTAGTATAAGGGAGTTTTGCTCCTTAGCTTAGGGAGCATCCCCAGCTGATAGGGTGAGTCAGAGAAGATCCCAGAATAAAAGCCAAAGGGCATGTATATGAAGGGCATGTATATCCCAGTGGTTTGGATTGTAAGATTTTTGTTCTCAGTGAGGAAGCATTTATATGTGACACTGTTTGCAGTCTGCTTTATGATCATTTATTAGTGTTGCTTGGCAAGAGTGTCCCAGTTTATCCATATCCACTTACGAGGGGATACTTAGTCCTGGATCCCCCAAGAGTTTAGGTCACTGCTTCAGCTATTTTCAACTCTACTCCCATCTTGGCTGTCTGTTCCTCTATACATCTGTCCACCCACCTACCCATTGCTGTGGGACAATGGTCTTCTACCCTGTAAAGATTTGTCAGTTGTATTGCTTTAATAAAATGCTGATTGGCTAATAGCCAGGCAGGAAGTATCGGCGGGGCAACCAGAACGGGAGAATTCTGGGAAGAGGAAAGGCTCAGTCTGTAGTCATCACCCAGACACAGAGGAAGGAAGATGAGAATGTCTCGCTGATAAAAGGTACCAAGCCATTATGGGTTAATGTAGGATGTAAGAGTTAATAAGCCTGAGCTAATTAGACAACCAGTTTATAATTAATGTAGACCTCTGTGTATTTCTTTGGAACTGAACGGTTGCGGGACCAGGCGGGACAGAAACCTCTGTCAACAACCTATGATAGTGCCCTTTCATTGGGTACTTTATCTTAGGTAACTTTACTTTTTATCTTCATGTCCTGTTGGTGGAGACATTAGTGGGTAGGAGAATGGATGTGTTGCTGATATAGTTGTATAAGCAAGGATAGCATCTTTATTAAGACCATAAGTTCACAAGGACACAGTTCTTCTTTACATCTCCCTGCTGCCTAGAAGAGTGACTAGTGCATTGTTGATGCGCTGAACATGTGTTGAAGAGTTAACCAGCTGCAAGATGCATGCTTGACCCCATGGGAAGTACTTTCCATAATCTTCTTGTTTGTCTTTCTTGTACTTCTCTATGTCTTTGTCCCTATTCTGGGGTACCATCTACTGCATGTGTATAGTTACTGTAAGCTGGTTCCAATACTTGTGCATCAGATATACTCAATAGCATCTAATAATTTGTTTACAATTATTCTTTTTTTGCAGATGAGGAAATTGAGATAGAAGTCACACAAATCTATAGCTTCTGTTATTTCTTTATTTCTGGACCATTGTTTCTGAGCAGAACATCTGTGTTCTAGAAAGGCTCTTTCTGTGCACTCTCTGCTATAGGAGCCACCAACCACTACATCTTTGCAAGGGAGCTTTTGTGAGGAGGAACTAAGTTTTACATTCCATTTAAATTAAATCTCAAAAGTCACACCTGAGTAGTGCTACCATATAGGACAGTACCAATCCCTACAAGGCTATCTTTAAATAGTAGTAACTGCCAAAATTGAGTGTTTACTATGTGTCAAGCTCTGGATCCACCCAGAGACATGGATTGAATGTTTTAAATCTCAAAGTTCTGGGTAAATTCACAAGGGCCATGATACCTCATCCACTCTGTAGATTACCTATCCTATATCTTACAGCAAGGAAGTATTTTGACTAGGTTCTTGCCTAGAGTGAACTAACCTCAGAGTTTTTAACCAGTTTCTGTTTCTCTTTGTTTTCCGTGTTTACAGCATTGGATCTTGCTGCAGAAATGAAGATCTCATTCTTCTGTTTGTCAACTATCAACAGAATGGCTCTTTTCCCTTCCCCAGATCTTCCTAAAGGGGTCAAACTATATACAGATTTTCAAACTCACTGTCTCCACCACAAGACTCATTTAGATTGAAAACATTTCTTTCCATTAGGTGAAGTTATGCCAATGTCACTTTGAAAAAAAAACCCCAGTATTCTTCACAGGACGTTCTGTTATGTTTCCTGACAAAACAAAATCTACTTTGTGTGATGGTTAAAATATTTCAAGGTTAAGATGGGAAGAAGAGAAGGTTAAGTTGAGTTGGGCTGCAATCTCATTGGGTGGAACAAACTTGCAGCTTGTGAGTTTGATGACATTTACAGTTCCTGGCTGAGCTTCCTTTCCTGAGGTAGGTTCAGAGGAGTTTCACACTAGGCCTGGTTACAGAGTAGAGAGCAGAGAAATTATGCTTCTGGATGGAAGTGAAAGCTACTGCAGTCTATTTACACCAGATGTCAGTAGTACTATAGCGTACAGACTTGCCTCAGTGTGTTCTGTATGCTGGTGATAACTGTGAATGAAACATGACTTATTTCGAAGCCATGAAGTGACATGAGGCAGGGCCAGGCATTCAGGTTAGGAGCAGAATTGGGTGAAAGTAATCAAGAGAGATACATGGAAGGAAAGCCAGAGAGATGAACCCAAAGGGTGAGACCACAAATGAGTACAGCCCTGTGGCCCAGCAAGTGTAGAGTAAGAATGATTTAGCTTCTTACTCTAATATGGACCTCTGCGGAAAGGCTTCATATGTAGACTTTGATTGACTAGTTAAGTCCAGATGTCTCTCTTCCTTCTGCTAATTCAAGGCAATCATTTAGCTTCCATCCATCCATCCATTATCAGCTCACCTTCCTGCACACATCATCTACTTGCCTACCCATTTACTCACCGAATATCCACACGTCCGTGAATACAGCATTTTAATTTCTTATCTGTGTGTGGCATAGGGGATATGGTGATGTACAGGCACTGGCTTTATTCTCAGGGAATTCCCAGGCATGCATTTTTGAAATAGTCAAGGTAAGTTTGGGATGTTCTGGACTTTAAGGCCAATGGTATTGTACCCATGCTGCTAGTGAACTAGCAATATGTAGTCAGCGCTGACTTTCCCACTGTAGCTCTTGTCTGTATCTGTATTGTGCTTAGGCTCATTATACTCATTATACTCATTGAATCTTTATCCCTCCTGATAATAGGGCCCTCCATGTCTTCCTTGAGCCTTAGCTCAACTGTAGACATTAGCAGAGTTTAGGATGCTGATCTAGAAGGCAGCTGTTTACTTGCAGGGAGTGCGAAACTTTAAAGAGTTTCTGAAGGAACTCCCTGACCTTTCTAAGGTCCCACCTTTCTTCTCTCTGCATTTGTTAGTTTGTGGGCTTTTGTCAGGCAGTATAAGAATCAAGGGAACCTGCAGTCCTCACTGAAGCTGAAGCTCAACAATGCCCATTACCTGTGCACATACTGTATAGTCACCTGGTGACACGGAGGTATTCGTCTTGTTGGACTGGCAATCAGACAAGTCTTCAAAACAATCTGATGTCATGTATGAACATGGTAGAGAATTTCTTGGTACATCAGAACCCCAGGATGCTTTTGGTGTCTTCAATTTTAAGGCCTATGATTTTTCAACCTTTTGAAAGCTGTTAATTCACTGGGTTCTCAGGTTTTTTAGAAAAGGAGATTGCATCATCCAGGTATGACCAGGGTGCTGTTTTGAGGCAAATGCTGGTGGCTGGGCTCAGGAGGCACTGAAAGTAGAACACCAGCAGAGCTTACTGTGCACCATGTTTCTTCCCATCATTCTCTTAGTTAACCCAGGGAGGCTATGTTAATCTTACTTGAGAAATGAGTGGGGAGAAGCTGACACTGGGGCTCAGCTTAAGATCAAACAGCATTTGGATGCAAGAGTGGTCCTTGACCTCTAATATGTCTATGACAATGTTCTTGTTGCAGCTTTGCCTTACGGAGGGTTTGGGGTAATAAATTTACTACTGGGATAAAAAAAGGGGCAGGGTACCTGCTTTTTGAAACATGCTCGGGCAACCTTATTTATTGACTAATATGTCTCACTTTTGTCTTTTATAAAATAACAATAATAATGAGATGATGGTGGTGATGATTATATCTTGCTGAGTATGATGATGCTCATCTGAAATCTCAGAATGGGAGGGATAGGAGGAGGATGATCAGTTCAAGGCCAACCTAGGCTACATAGCAAACAAAACAAATGGGGATGGAGCTCAATTGAGGGTGGTTGACTAGTATACATAAGATCCTGGGTTCAGACTTTAACACACACACACTCTTTCTTCCTGTCCCTCTCTCCCTCCCCCTATCTCTTTCATTAGCAAATGCCTGGCACATTGACCTCTAATACATATTTTGCTATATGAGGAGCATTACTCATCATTAACATTGTGGGTATGTTTACTTCTGCTAATTTTGACCATGCACTGGCCTTTATTTATTAATAGACTTACTACATTAATGAAGAAGAGCTTTTGCTTTGTAACATGAAGTATAGGCATAACACCATGCGGCCATTGAAAATATAAAACTGAGCTGAAATTTGGCCTCTGGCCTGACATTGCCTTTCCTGGGATTTAGCTTTGTCTCCCATGGCTCTGGTGGCAGTTGCTGTGTCAGGGGAAGCCATGATCTTGCTGGGGAGGAGGATCCCATTTCAATCCTAGAAAAAAAAAGAAGAAAACAAAATTGTATAACAAGGCTAGTGTCTCAGGCCACTGCTCAGGAGATACTGTAGACCCCTTCCCTGGGATGTCTTGTGGGCTGTGCTTGAAGGGCTTAGAGGCTGTTTCCTCAGGGATGACGTGCATCTTCCCAGCATGCTTCCAGGGACAGCAGGGAGAGTCTTCCTTTGTTCTGTTTGATGTTACACATTCTCTTCTGTGATGTTGTCTCAGGTGTGTGGCTCTTCACTCAAATTGAACTCACGGAAGCCAGAAGACTTGACTGTGTGTGGAAATGGTTTCACCCAGATATTGTCTTCTCTGTCTTAGGGTTATTATAGAAAGATCTCCCTCCCTCCCTCCCTCCCCCTCTCTTTCTTTTCTTTCTTTCAGCAGTGTTTCTCTGTGTAACAGCCTTGGCTGTCCTAGAACTTACTCTGTAGACCAGGCTGGCCTCGAACTCACAGAGATCCACCTGCCTCTGCCGCCTGAGTGCTGGGATTAAAGACATGTGCCACCACCACCCAGTGGTCATTACCTTTTCAATTAGGGAGGACCATGTATCTGATTTGGCTTAAGGGTTGGAGCAACTAAAACATTTATTGGCTGGTGTAAGAACTTGGGGTCTGGAACAGGTGTGGAGCAAAGGATCTGAGAATGTCATCAGACAAGGTAGGGAGGTGTTTAGCTTGACTGGGCATGCTGGTATGGCATTCTTCAGGTAAGAAGAGGTTGGAGGTTGCACAGCTGGCCCAAGTCCAGATTGGACTTATTTTGTAACAATATGCTCTCATTCATTTAGCTAATTTCTTATGCTTTTGCAGTTAAGTTGTAGGCTAAGGGTGTGTGTGTGTGTGTGTGTGTGTGTGTGTGTGTGTGTGTGTGTGTGTAGAGGTGTGAGTAGGGTAGGCATAGGGGAATGAGAACAACTTGCAGAGTTGCAGTCTTTGGTTCTTTTGGCAGTTAGGATGATGGGAAAGGTTGGCATCCTAAGCCCAGGTAGTGGCTTAGGATGGAGTTGGCTGTTCTCTCATTGCATATTTAAGCACCAATAATACCAAGAAGAGTCTGTGCTTCATGACCTTTTCTCAACTGTGCAGAGGGGAATGAGGGATATGGAAGGAAAGGAGACGGGTGTCTCATTCAGGTCATCACTACTGGGGAGATACTGGATATTATTTGGAGACTTGGAAGCCTCATCTACAGCTTCTGAGATGAAGGCTCAAGAGAGCATCTGAAAGCATGGACCTCACAACCCAGAGTCCTTGCAGAGTGTGTGTGGGTATGGACTATGTTCATGGATTCATGTGTCTTTGTTTCTGCTGACAGATGAATGAACCTTTCCAGCCATTTGGAGGCAGCTGGAGCAGTGAATTGGTACAGTGGTATGTCAGAGCAGTAGGTTGGTTATCTAGATGTTCACTGATCTCCTTTACTTGCATACCACTGTCTTGAGAATGTTGCCCCTCTGATGTTTCTGCTTCTGCTGTCCACTGAACAGCTCAGGACACTGAACACCAGAGGAGTCAGTGGCCCTTGCTGATTAGTATATCAGCAGGTTTCAATCAGGATTCCAGAGTTCATGGCTTACAGAATTGTGTCACAGGGGCAGCATGTCTGTGGATGCCAGCATACCAACTTCCTCTATCTTCTTTTTTTTTTAACATTTAAATAATTTATTTCTTCTTATTTTATGTGTGTGTATTCTGTCTGCATATATGTGTACCACCTTTATGCCTGGTTCTGGTAGCGGCCAGAAGAGGGTGTCAGATCCCCTGCAACTGGATTTATGGATAGCCATGGGCTACCATGTGGATATAGGGGCAGCCAGTGTTCTTCAACACTGAGACAGTTCTCCAGCCCTTTCCCCAGCCTTACTTCTTATCTTGAAAATGGAGACAGTGAGAGAAGCAAACGTTTATCTGAGTCATATACATTATCATAACAATCTTTTTTTAAGCTCTGAGGTTAGTTATCATTTTGTTGGTTTAAAATGTTTTGTAAAATTTATAAAAAAATTATACTTAATAAAGAATGTACCATCTTAACCATTTTTAATTGTACAATTAAGAAGTGATAAGTAATTCACACTCCTGTGTACCCAATTTCAAGAAATCTTTTGATTGTGAGTATTGAAATGTCATGCCCATTAAACATTCTGCTCTTTCTCCAGCCTCTGGAAATTACCATTCCCTGTGATTTGACTACTGGAAGTGTCTCATATGAGTGAGGTCAGTTAATATGTGTCCTTTGGTAATTGGCTGATTTAACTTAGTATAATGTCCTGTAGATTAATTCATATGGTATTGTGTGACAGGATTTTCATCCTTTTAAAGCTTGAATAAATTCTGTTATAAGCATAATACAAGTAGTATATTTCCTTTCCATTCTTTGATGTGTCCTTGAGGAAACACTTAGCATGGTGGTTTCTCTCTTCTGTCTGTATTTTGTATATTTTGCAAATGAGTATAAAACCAAGTTGCTGTGAAATGCCAGTCTATTTGACATTTGAGTTATTTTATTTTGAAAGTTCTTCTAGCTCTAAGAGTCAAGAACAAATTTGATATGAAAGGAATGATACTTTCGTGTATGTGTGTGTGCCTAAGTGTATATATGTGTTTACATACGTGTAAGAGTCAGCAGAGACAAGAAGAGGCATCAGATCCCTTAGAGCTGGAGTTATAGGTGGTTGTGAGCAGTTTGTTGTGGGTGCTGGGACTCGAACCTGACCTCTGTGTAAAAGTAGCAGGGGCTCTTAACCACTGAGGCAACTGTCCAGCCCCAGGGAGGATACTTTGTAAAGAGTTCACTGAAGAAAGTTTTAGAAATGTTGGTTGAGGATCTTACAGAATCTTCTAGATATTTGGCTTCCAGTATCTTTTCTCTTGGGTTTCTCCTGGGCTTTGCTGTTGGGTCTGTGGGTCCCCTGGACTTGCCAGTGTGTGTGTATGTGTCAGGGCTTGCAGTGCTTGATGTTCCTGTTTCTTAGCTTTCCTTCACTGCGACAAAATATGTAAGACAACCACCATATGGTGAAGAAAAGCCCGTGGTTATTTAACATGGTGCTTCTTGTCTCTATGTTCATGTAGCACATTACAATAGGAATACAGGGTGGAGTAACTGTTAACCTCATGACAACTAGAAGTCAAAAGTGAGAGACTAGAATGGGCTGGGGCCAGGGCCAGAGCCCAGGCCATTGTTTCAACATCCCAACTTCAATGTCATGTCTTAGATGACCTAACTTTATTATATTAGGTCCTAATTCCTAAACGTTCCAGTCTTTTGTCAGCACCCATAGGCTGAAGGCCATAGCTTTAACACATGGGTCATTGGTTGATCCCATATCTAACCTATGGTATGAGATCCAGGACATTCCTTCACTGCCCTGAAGTCAGTTTGTCACGTGCAGAATGAAGGTCTGGACACCTTTTGTTTCCCAAACCTAGAGGTTTCCGATGCCTTAGGAGTCTGGTCCTGCATGAGCTGTCCCAGGTTAAGGACACTAATGTGGCGCCTATGAAGCCTGAGGTGGCTATGAACCTTTAAGCAAGGCAGTTTCTTGGAGTCCCATTAACACAACTTCCAGAAGTCTTCTGGGGATTCTCTTTGTACTACTAGAGGCCACAGTAGGAGGTGAAGGCTTTAGCTTATATTGTGATTTGTGCCCACTGTTTTCCCAAAGTATTTTCTTTTCCTGCCAAAGGCTTCTGAGGCACTGTTCTCAAAACAACAAGCACAGTTGTTCAGCATCAGTATTGTGGCCCCAATCTAGGTATAAGTTCACAAAGTCAGCTCTCTGGAGCTAGCATGCTTCATCAAGCCCAGGACCTGACAAATAGATGCTGCCTTGCGACCAAGGCAAGATCTGCTGTGTGTTTGGCCAGAGTTCCCTTCCTACCCAATTGATCATCAATTTCTATTTAAAATAAGTGTTTGTCTGGGAGAGCTCTAAGTCCTAATGGGTGACACTTACTTCTAAATCACTCTGCGAAAGATTTAAGTAAGCATTTCTTTCTCATCTTTTCCCCATGTGCATTAAATTCAGCTTTCCATGCTTCTGACCACATGATTTCTTGCAACCGTGTGTCCAGTGGGAATATTTATTGCTTTTCTCTTTTGAATTTCAGTCTTTTGGGGTCTCCTCACTATCTGGGTATCAAAAGCTCATAATAGATTTTCTGCTGTCCTTGAGGAACCCATTGCTTCTTTTGGTAGCACAGCCAGATTGGAAAAAAGGGCATATGGAGGGAGCTCCCAGGGGTCTCTGTACTCTTTCTGCCCTCTGAACCTGACTTTAAGATGTGACTTTAGCTTTTTTTTCTGCATGCTTTTGGCAAAACAAAAATTGAGGATGCAAGCAAAACAGAAAGATAGTGGCATATGGGCTTATCGGACAGCTAGTCTTAAAGGGACCTTGTCCCATTTTTTTCCCCCACAGTCTGCATTAAGGAAACAAATTTAGGGGCTGTGGGGATGGCTCAGTCAGTACAGCACTTGCCCTTGTACAAGCGTGAGGATCAGGATCACCAGCACTTACACAGAAGATGGGCATGGTGATGTGTGTCTATGACTGTTGTGCTGGCGGGGCCACAGACATGGCAATTTCTAGAGGTTGCTGGATAGCCAGTCAGTGAGATCTGGACTCACTGAAAGACCTTTTCCCAAAAAATATGTTGCAGAGAGATTGAAGATGATACTGGGCATCCAGATCTGGCCTCCACATTCATGTACCCACATAAAAGAACACTTGGTTAGCATCCACAAGGCCCTGGGTTTGATCCTTAACACCACAAAAGCAAGCAAAACACCCAAAGCAAATTGAAACACATAAGTCCTTTGTGCAGCCTATATTGTGCCAGGTAAAGTGTGAAGTAGTCTCAGATCTGTTTTCTAAAATCCACACAGAAACCTTTGCAAGTCACCATTGTTCAACTATGTGAGAGAGTTTTCCTGTTTTCACTGGACTAAAAGTAGAAACACTAGCCTGCTCCAAGCCCGTGGCTCTATTCTGTTCCTCCCATGAGTGGCCTCTTTATAGAACCTGGAAATGGGCCCACTGTGCAGTTATGATGGGTTTTCTCTGTGTGCCTGGTATTATTTGCTGACATCTACTAGATTGATTATTCTATTAGTTACTTCTCAGAGCTGGGGAGATCACCAAATTTCCTCTCATCCTCTTAATTTGAACCCACTAAGTCCTCGAGAGGGAATTGACTCTTAGACTTGTCTCCCAGCTCATTCAATTGGAAACAGTTCTTTCTCTTTTTTTCTGGAGGGATATGTAGCTATCTGAGAGGTAAATATTTCCAGAAGTGCTTGTACCCCCGAGAGGTGCATCCACTTCTACTCTTTAGTCAGTCTTGTATTTGGCCCTCTGAGATGTTTTCTATGTGAGCCTGGCTCTATTCTATTGCTAATGCCCTAACCCCGTCCTAAAGGTGGAGACCATTCCTTATACATCCTTCTCCACTGGTGCTAGGATAGGCTGATGCCCTGCCTTGGCAAGCAGTGCTGATGTGATAGTGTGAGGCTACTTCTCAGCATGCTGATGCTCAGCTCTGACTTGTTGTGTGTGTCTCTTAATCTTTTATGTACTGCAAGTTCCTGTCAGCAAGGAGAGAGATGGCTGTAATGCTTAATGGTATTAGTTACTACATGGACTCAATGAGTAAATATGTGCAATGAGGTCATGCATTTTTGCTTTATTCACAGTTGTATTCCAAGATGGGTCTGCAACAAACAGTCGTCTGACTGAGGAATCTCCTCTTGTCCCACCTTGAAAAGTGACATGCTTGTGCGAATCTGGTTCTCAGGAACTGTCTATAATAGATGTCCTGGGTCTCAGGATCAGGGTTCTTCAGAGAATGTAATTAGTATAGTGTTTATCTGTAAGAGGGAACTTACTGGGCAGCTTGCTTTCATTCTCACAGAGGGTGCAAGGTATCACAGTCATTGTCTTGTGCAAACAAAGAAGAGCCTGGGAAGCTGGTAGCTGACTCAGTCCAATAGCTGGGAGACTCAGGGCTCCAGGTCAAGGTGTAAGTTCCAGAGTTCAGGGGTATCAAACCTGGAGCCTGGTGTCCAAGGGCTACATCAAAATGCATCCAGAAAGATGGTTCAGAAGCCAATCACCCTCCTTCCACTTACTTGCTACATCTAGCCTGACATGACTGACCAGTGCTGTCCACCCTGAGGGTAGGTCTTCTCCTTCACTTTACTGACCCACATACTAGTCTTCTAGAATCATCGAAGGTTCTTTTGCCATTCTGCAGTGCAGTCAATTTGACACCACCACTTGATAACATAGAATTCTTCCCCACCCGAGACTGGATTTAATACTGACTCATTAGCTGGGTCTTAACACATGTGTTCTGAAATCGTGTGAACCTGACAGTAGTCTGGGTGAAGAGCAATGGGTTCTCCAGACTTTAAAGTCTCTTGCCCGATAAATTAGGGAACCAGAGAATGGTATGGCCAGCACACAGGGTTCTATTAGTGGACTGCTCTACCCACCCTCCCAGGCCAGTTTCAGTGCTTCCTTGTGTATTAAGACCTCTGAGGCTCTTTAGCTAGAAATCATCCTCTTCCCAGAATGTCTCCTATATTCCAGCCTTTCTGCTTTTATAATTCCAGGACCAACCAGGTCAGCCAGACCAGTTGGACCAGCCATAAACTTGCAAAGGGGTAGAGTGCTACCTGATTCAATGTGGTGCCCCATAGTACCTTTTCTAGAGTCTTAGATCTAGTTGGCTCATATTATTTTTAGATATATCAGCAGTTAATTTATGAATGACTTTCTAAAGTCTTTGGTTTTATAAGTACCACTGTCTCTCCCAAGATACTTCTTTCCTATTCAGACTCTAACTATAGCTCATTTTTATTAGATTGCTTTTTTTAAGTTTTTTTTTTTTAACCGACAGACTTGAGGGAGAAAAGCTCTTTACTTTTCCTTTGTAATTAGCTTTGATGATGAGTCTATGTTTTTCATTATGTTTTATTTTTGCTTTCCTGGAATTTATCAAGTGACCTCTTTTCTGCAAAGGTTGTCCTTCAAGAGAGCAAGAGAATTTGATTAGAACAATGTGGGGATTTACTTTGCATTTTTTAAGAAATAGGGATCATGATGGAAGGGGCTGATGAGAGAGGATAGAGAAATTTCAGTCTGGAGCCATAACAAGGACTGGGCAGGAGAAGCTCTCAGGACAAGATTTATTTATTTATCTTTTGCAATCAACTGCTAAAGTAATTAATAGTCACTTTTATTTTAGAGATTGTTTTATACTTAAGAAGGCATCCTGACTAATCCCCTGTGGCTGTGTCTTTTGTGTCCAGGGCAAGGTCTGTCTTTTCAAAGCAAATTAATAATTACATTCATCAGCACTGCTTTGAAGAATTTTTAGCTGCTTAAATATGATATTTTTATTTTACTTATTTAGTTTGATACAGATGGATGCTTTTGGTAAATTCCAGAGTGCCTTGGTAGTCTGCTGAATCCCCAAGAGTCTGCATTATGGTCTTGGGTCTCTTTTAGCATGTAAGAGAAGTATCCAGGTACAAAGTCAATCTGGGTCATGATGGTGGGAGTGGGGGCAGGGATGGGTATGGGTGGATGGGTCTCTGCTCTCTGTGGGGGAGCTTGCTGGGACCTGTTGAGGCCAGTTCCACTTTCAAGCATTTCTTCATGTCCGTGGCTGAACTGAGAGATTTTGTTGGTGGTGCCCAGAGTCTCTGTAACAAAGAAAAGAAGGAAAGGCTCGAATTATTCATCCATCCATCCATCCATCTATCCATCCATCCATCCTTACATCTATTTATCCATCCTTCCACCCCCCCTCTATACGTACATACATGCATACAGCCACATCCAGTCAATTTTCAATGCCTGCCACAAGGCTGATGTTGAGGATACAAAGTCCCTGTCTATGTGTGTATACTTCTAATAACAAGTTCTTTCCAATTCAGCATGGTGGGAAAGGCACTAATTTTAATTGTTCTTGGGCATATGTAGGCATGCTTATTTCAGTCTCACAATTCTGTGATAAAAATGTTTTCAAAGTTTTTGTTTGTTTGTTTTCCCACACACCCTACACTTGTTGAGTATCATGGTGTTTTGTATAATAGTTAAAGCTATGTAATTCTATCACCTGGGTTTGGAAATAAGTTTACTCTCTGTGTGATATTTTACGAAGCCCTTAAACACCTAGAGCAGTGGTTCTCAACCTTCTTAATGTTGCACCCCTTTAAAATAGTTCCTCATGTTGTAGTGACCCCCCAACCATAAAATTACCTTTGTTCCTACTTCAAAACTGTAATTTTCTACTCTTATGAATTGTAATGTAAATATTTGTGTTTTCTGATGGTCTTAGGTGACCCAAGTGAAAGCATCTTTTGACTCCCAAAGGTGATGCAACCCATAGTTGGAGGACATCTGAATTAGAGCCTATGCTCCTCTTTCACTCAGGGTAATGGCTTAACCTCTTCGTAACAGTCAGTTGATAGGTTGAACTCAGGAACGCTTTGTGGACCTGACAGTAGGGGAAAAGGAATGGAAAGCACAGAAGTCTTCGGTTTCAGAATGTATTTTCTAGTCCTGAATCTGGGAGTTTCTCTGCATCAGTCCTGCCTAAGCTTGACCTTGAGTACTGTTCAAGGAAAAGCAGCTGTGGCAGGAAATCTGGAGAGCCTGTGAGACTCCACCCACTGTTCCTGTTGGATCATGTGGACAAGTTTTACTTTTCCAGGCCTCAATTTTCTCTGTTTATATTGAGGGAGATACCTACTAATGGAATTCTGGATTTCTGACAGCATTCACTTGAGAGCATTCTACACGGAATATCCTCTCCCTGGTACATACCTTCAATTCTCTGAGGTGTGGTGTCTTCCTGTTTGCATTGAGACACTAAACCCATTTTTGTTGGAACATATGTGTGTTCCTAGTAGGCCTTGGATCTTGGAGCATAGTCCTGTGGTGATAAAACATCCATTACTGTAGGCATGGGTAGTTTGCCACTCTGCACTGAATGATACTGATGAACTATGTTTGGAAAGGTATAAGGGGGTTGACCAGATAGTTCAGTAGTTCTCATATTTAGCTTTTCCTGAAATTTCCTAGGTGATTACTATGTGTTATACCTAGTGAGGGCTACAAGAGAAATGAGGTGTTATCTTTGAATTCCTTCTGTCTAATGCTACAGTGCTTGTATTTGATTTGACATAAGTATAAGACCCTGAACCTTGAGCTTAAGTTTTATTAACTGAAATTATAATGATGATGACTAATAATATTGATATATAATAATTAATGATGAAAATAACATAGAGTTTCCAAGAGATGAGTGTTTTATCACTTAAGGTTTGATTAATTCCCTCTTTAATCCTGTAAGTGCTGTTATTTTATTAAATACAGAAAGAAATGAAGACACAGAAGTTAAAGAACTTTATTAGAATCACACAGATAAAAAGCAACAAAACAGAGATTCAAGCCTATCTCTCAGTTTTCAAAGCTTAAACTAATCTCTCTCTCTCTCTCTCTCTCTCTCTCTCTCTCTCTGTGTGTGTGTGTGTGTGTGTGTGTGTCTTTGTCTTTCTCTCTTTATTTCTCGTATGTGTGATATGTATGTGTGTTTGTACAGAAATCAACTTGTGGGATATTCTTTTAAGATATGTTACATTTGTTTATGCTGTGGAACATTTATTTTAATGATACGATGATGTGTTGCATTCTTTTATATTACATTTGTTTAGTTCTGTTCCCTGTGTAAAACACCCGATGGTCTAATAAACAGCTGAGTGGCCAATAGCAAGGCAAGAGAAAGGATAGGTGGGGCTGGCAGGTAGAGAGAATAAATAGGAGCAGAAATCTGGGGAAAGATGATCTAGGAGCAAGAGAGATCAAGGTGTGAGAAATGAAGGGGCCAGCCACTCAGCCAGCCATGGAGTAAAAGTGAAAGTAAGATTACAGAAGTAAGAAAAGGAAAAATCCCAGAGGCAAAAGATAGATGGGGTACTTTAAATTAAGAAAAGCTGGCTAGAAACAAGCCAAGCTAAGGCTGGGCATTCATAACTAAGAATAAACTGCATGTGTTTTATTTGGAGCTGGGTGCCCCATCCCCACTAGGGCAAAAGAGTAAAAAGAGTAAAATCAACAGTCCACTTCACGTATCATTCCACATGCTGTCTATCTTGAGGCAGAGTGCTTTATGAGTTTGGAACTTGCTAATTGGAGTAGGCATGTTGACCACCGAGCAAGCCCCATATAACATTCAGGACTAAGATTAAAGCCTGTGCCACCACAAATGGTTTATGACTTGATTTCTGGGGATTGAACTCAGGAAGCCACTTTTCCAACTGAACTGTCTCCCTAGTCTAAACTTCATATTCTAAATCTCATCACTTTAGTAAACTAAGATTATTATCACTTAGCAGGTAGCCCAAGGATATACGAAAATCTCTACCCTGAATTGTATTTTAAAGAGTGCACAGTTCAATTGGAGAGCCAAGTCAAACATTTAATGCTTGTTGAAACAACCAAGATGTGTTAGAAGCTGAAAAGGCAAGAGTCAAGTTTGTATGTGCTTCAGTGTGAGCAAGAATAGGGAAAGAGGTAGATTGGAGTGACAGAGACTAGAAGCACTATTGCAGAATGTGGTGGCAGTCTTGAAGAGCACTGGTTTGGGATTCAGGAGACCAAGTCTTATCATGGTTGTTTGAATGTGAACTCTTAATGCCACTCATTGATTTTAAATTTGTTGAAAACAGAGTCAACAATATCTCTCATAATATCATAATTGACTGGTATGTGAACATCCTAATGTGGGCATGCACTGTAGAAGGATTAGGACTTGCTCTAACAGTGAAGAGAAATAAATCATGTACAATTTCAAGGCATTTTACCAGCAGCCAGGTGTCCACTGATCCTTCTATGTCTTCAATCCAAATCCAGAATCCAGGGTTGCTATAGGAACCTTGTCATTATCATTCATCAGAAGTAGACTTGCTCAGGTGTTGGAATTTTAAAAGCTCCTTTATAATTTGTGTAGTTTCTTTGAAGTAGGAGTGTGGTGGCAAGGCACACCCAGGCAGGGGTGGGATTATTGTGAGGATGGAGACTGCTAGACCCCCAACTCATCAGGAAAAGAGCTCAGGAACCAACTGTTCACTGATGCTGCCTATTTTGGCTCTCTCACTTTGACAGAGACTTAGGTATTCAAGGATCTAACAAGGAGTGTATTGACCATACTGTCCTTTCAAATAGAGTTCTGGAGGCTGCTTGCACTGTCAGAAGAGAAAGTGTTCCTGTGGGACTGTACAGTTTGATAGTGAACATTTTGATGATGTACAGTGGTGTATTGTTGGAGGCTGTTTGTTCATTCTCAGCCACTCAGACATGAAATAATCACACAGAAACTATATTATTTGCAATACTTTGGCCAATAGCTTAAGTGTATTTCTAGGTAGCTCTTCTATCCTAAACTAACCCATCTCCATTATTAATCTGTGCATCACCACAAGGTTGTGGCCTACCAGCAAAGATTTGGCGTTCTCTGCAGAGGCATCTGTCTCCTGTGGCAGCTACATGGCTTCTCCAAGACTCTGCCTATTTCTCTTCTATCTCAGCTTGGAATTCCCACCTGGCTTTCTCTGTTATGCCATTGGCTTAAAGCATCTTCTTTATAAACCAATGCCTCTGAAAATGGTCTGTCAGTTATTCTAGGCCTTAGACAAAGTTGGTTGCTCCACCATTGAAAATGAGACTTTGGGTGATTGCCCAGGTAACCAGTTGATACTATCATTTATTGCACATTTTGGAAGTTGCTTGATGGCACTTCCTATCTACTCAAGTAATATTATTTCCCTTCTCAGGTCTTCAGTGGGGTTGTAGACTAGATAGTTGTAGTTACTTTCCTCTCATGACTTGGCCAAGCTATTTCTAATACAAGACTTAGATTCCTTATAATAGGATAATTATTGAAACATTGAGCATATATTTCTTGTTTGATATTGTTTATTCTGGTTGTAATTCTAATTTTTATACTTGATATTTGTTCTTATTGCGTATAGTTTTGTATTAGACTTAGAACTCTTTTATCTAAACAAAAGGGGAAGGTGCTATGGGAAGTCCTTCAGCTACCAGCCCACTTGGGCTTCTTCCTGCTTCTCATTGATGGTAGAGAAAAATTACTTTCTTCTTTCTTCTTTTTTAAAGTAATCGTTTAGGAATGTGATGAGTGAAGTCACCATCCCCCACCCCATTCCCAATTTTATTTTCTCCAGGGTGTACATACAATGTAAGTATGGTAAATGACTGCAAAAAATGGTAAAGAAAAAAATGCCCAGGGTCTAAAATACACTAGGTAGAGATTTCCAAATAGATGTTCCACTTAAATGCCTATGTGCTAATATTGTGAGCTCTCAGTGTAGAGGACCACATCATTCTATCAAAAGAGAGCCACAGATGGATTTGAATAACAACCTGTTGCTTGATTTCATGTTGGCCTCTTATGTTTATGGCTTTTCTCACAGAAATGTTAATGGCCAGATGACATCTTTGCTTTTCATGGAGTAAGTGCTTGGTCATGAAGCAGAACAGGGACTAAGATGCTTGTGTGTGGGCGGGAGGGTGTGGCAGAATGGTTTTCTGTACTCTGGCTGCATTCAAGCATATTGTTGGCTGTAAACATTGGTTAGCATCAGCAGGGTGGCAGGAGTGATTTGATGAATACTTGATATTGACCAAGGGTTGTGACTTAAATAAGTGGTTTAGACAGAGTTGGGGAAAACGCTGATGAGAGAATGAGTTAAGATGAAAAAATGGATTCATGCTGGGTCTTTCAGCTTTTTTTTTCCTTTTAAATAAAACATGGGGCTGAGGAGTTGGTTTAGTGCATATAAGTTCTTGCTGTACATGCCTGAGGACCTAAATTCAAATCCCAAGAACCCTTGTAAAAACTGGGCATGGATGGAGTATCTGTAACCCCAGTACTAGTTGGGGAGGTGGCAGAGATAAAATAGATCCCAAGACCTCTCACCAGCCAGCATAGTGTAAACAGTGAACTTTAGGTCTCAGGGGACTGAGACACAGAATGGTAGAGACCAGATTTTACAATGTGCGCACCCATCTGGAACCCTCCTGTGTGTCAGAAGGCATCTGGAACCCTCCTGTGTGTCAGAAGGCATCTGGAACCCTCCTGTGTGTCAGAAGGCATCTGGAACCCTCCTGTGTGTCGGAAGGCATCTGGAACCCTCCTGTGTGTCGGAAGGCATCTGGAACCCTCCTGTGTGTCGGAAGGCATCTGGAACCCTCCTGTGTGTCAGAAGGCATCTGGAACCCTCCTGTGTGTCAG
>PVIU01007753.1:0-89128 GCA_004026605.1 Ondatra zibethicus
TCTTCCTCTCTCTCTCTCTCTCTCTCTCTCTCTCTCTCTCTCTCTCTCTCTCTCTCAACAACATTTCTCTGTGTAACAGTCCTAGTTATCCAGTAACTAACTCTTGTAGAGCAACAGGCTGGCCCCAAACTCACAGAGATCTGCCTGCCTCTACCTCTCTAGTGCCGGGATTAAAGGCAGTGTAGACACCACCCAGTCCTGTCTACTCTTGATTTGGCTAGTGTACATCAAGCCAGTCAATGCCTCAGCTCAGCAGGCTTTCTTTCCATTAGCATCTATTAGGTGGGATCCCTTCTTTTCTCTGCCCCTGGCTCTGTACCATGCCAATGTTTGGTGTTCAGGATGGCCTGTTCATCCTCTTTCATCTTGTCCACACAGTTGAGGGGGAGTGTATCATAGGACAGTAAGTACCATTGCCCTTCCTCTTCCTATTTCCTCTCTACCACCATAAGATACTTCCCGATTCCCTAAGCATTCAAGCTTCCAAAAGTTTGGAGTACAACATAATAAATATGTGTTGTTTGGTGTGTTTCGGACATCAAGCTTAGTGCTGTGTATGAAATAACCCTAAGTCATCTTCTTGGCTACTCTTTGAGGAAGGTACTAAAAATATCTCATTTTGAAAACAGTGCAAACAAGGATTGGGAAAGTCAATAACTTGATCATCTGACAGAATGCAAACATGGAGTTCCCTTTGCTGGGCACAAGTGTTTAACCTCTATGTGGCCTCATGTTTGTACCCTTGAGACAAGAGGCAGCTCCTTCAATGGATACTGTGTCTATCTTCTCCCAGGTCATCCGCAGGACAATATTTTTTAAAATTTAATCCAGATGCAAAAGCTCTTAGATGAAGAAATTTCTACCAGATTCTAGAAACAGACTTTCTTTTAATTCAGTTTCCATCATAATTAATTAATTAACTCTGCAGTGCTCTGTAACACAGCCTTTATATATTATATTTTCGAGAGGTTTTAGTAGAAGTTTGGGACAGACTATGTTAGCACAAGCTGCTTTCCACTGTAGACAGAGTTTTCTCCATCCCTATAGCTACTCCCAAATAATCACTTCAGAGGCTTAATTTAAATTACAAATGCCCAATGGATAGTTTGGGCTTGTTACTAGCTAACTCCTGCATTTAAATTAACCAATTTCTATTAATCTATGTATTGCCACGTGTCTCATGGCTTTTCCTGTCCTCTGACGTGTCTTGCTCCCCGGCAACTGGCTGTCATCTCTCCTGACTCCGCCCTTCTCCTTCCCTCCATTCTGTTTGGCTTTCACACCTAACTTCCTGTCCGCTACCAACCTGTCAGATTTTTATTAACCAATGAGAGTAATACACCGTCATAGTGCAGAAAAGGATGGTTCCACAGCATTCCACTTTTTTCAGAGGGTTCAATTTATTTATGTATTTATTTTACCCTCGTGGATCTTAGAGGACAAGTTGTCCTTGCTAAGCTTTCCCCCAAAGCCGTTGTGAAGCCTCGGTGCTATGAGCTGCCCCAGTGTTCCTACGCAGCTCCTGTTCGTCATCAAATCCACTTTCGTGCTGTGGGTCTGCTTCTTGCTCCCTGAGGTCACTCAGTTGATTCCCTTCCCTTTGAGATGATGTTGCCAAAGAAACGTACACATAACTGCCACACTCTGGATGCTTCATCCTGAAGGTTTTCAAAAGACACAAGGAACATTCTGACACTCACAGGCCTGGCCCAGCTTGTGCTTTTTGCAAAGAACACCCTCAGCTTCCTCCTTCCGGCGCTTGGTTCTCGGGATATTATCCCCCGGGTCCCACTTGCTTGTCTCTCATTGCGCTGTATTTTAGACTCTAAATGAAATTTCAGTTTAACACCATTCACACGTTCTGCACTAATTTCTCCCATTTGTTTTTATTTCTTTTTAGCAAGTGGAGTTGACTTGCAATTGCCATTTTTCAGCCTGAGCCTCATCCGGCCAAGTCACTCCAATGCTCGAAACACCTCACTGGACAATTCTGTGCTTTGTTTTCTCACTGAGCCTGTCCTGAGGGTTGGTTTATACATACAGGGTGAGGGTAGTGAGACTCGCTGGCAAGTGTGACACTACTTACAATTCCCCGCAATACTTTACCCGGTGCTGATCTTTCTCTCATTCCTGTTATTCCTCAAATCATCTGCATTTGCAGTTTTATCTGGGGTTCCTTCCCTCTCCCTAAAACTCAGCGGCTCAGGCCAGGAATTCTCTTGCCAAGCACATTCTTTCCTGTCCTTGTGAAATTCCTCCAGGCCCATAGGAATCTTCCCTCAGCCCACTCCTTCAGAGTGGTGCGCTCCTTTACAACTTGGAAAACAAACTGCTGGATAAGCTCCTTGGTGCTCCGAGGTGAGATCATAGGCAAAGTTCTCCTATTACTCGTGACCTTGATCTTACCCCGAAACACTTGCCATCGGCCTCTAAGTGATGGAGCCCCCTGTATACAGCATTTTGCTTTGGAATAAAGAAGGAAGCAGCTGTCTTACACTACTGAAACCAGAGTGAAAAAAAAAACAAGATCCAAAGGCAAGGAGAACTGCATCCTAATGTGACCTGTACCTCTGGACTCCTCAACAAAACCAACTGTTTCATCTTCTGTCTTCGACACCATCACTGTATAATTTCTGTTAAACTTAGATAAAATTTCTTACTGTGTGTTCATATTCCCGCAAAGACTTTTTATGAAATTTTGAAGCAAGTGTGCCTCAAATTCAATAAATAAGTGTGACTTAAACATCTGTATTTGTCTTGCACATTTATCAGAGACTTAACTTTTCTACATTTCATTCTCTTGATGGACGCAACTGTCATTCCTTGGTGTTTGCTTCCCGAGAAGCTTTTGCAGACATCAAATTACACCATCATTGGTGTTTGTTAAAAGTATTCCCAATTTACCTTTATGATTCTGTTGAATAATTTTATCCCATTACCCACAATGCTCAACATCACTGTTGCAGGACTGTCTAGGTCCAGTAATGCAGCTGTTAGTTTCATACGAGACAGAAGTGTGGCATGAATTTAAATATAGCTGCTTAGTTTTATTTCCCTTCTGGCTAGAGAGCTGGGAAAGATTCTCTGACAATCCTGTGCCAGGACAAAGTATTCTAAATGTGATTATACAGGGGAGGTGGACATCTGCACACAGAGACCATGGGGGTAGAAACTCGTATATCTGAAAGAGTCATTTATCTATCTATCTATCTATCTATCTATCTATCTATCTATCTATCTATCTTAACAAACAACTGCACATTTATTATATATATATACATATATATATATATATGTCAACATACAAATACAAATAACCTTCAGAGAGTATTGACTGGGTAACTGTTTAATGTTTTAAAAGCTACTTAAATATTTTGAAAGAAAAGTGCTTAGCAAAAAGAATAATTTGAGGATATAACGTATGGGACGGGCAGAGTTTTAAGCATGGTCACTAAGGGTTTCACTCCCTGGTCCTCATACCAGATGATGAAATGATGACATCATTTCTCCCATTATTTTATGCTTTACAGAACCATTGGTCTTAGGATGCAGAGATTTAGGGACTGAGAGCTGGCTCATGACTAAAAACACTTGTTATTATTTCAGAGGACCCAGGTTCAGTCCCAGAACCCACATGGTGGCTCACAACCATCTATAACTCTAATTCCAGGGGAGCTGATGCTGTCTTCTGGCCTCCACAAGCAGCCCCACAAACATAGTGTACTTATATATGAGCAGGCATAGCACTCATTCAAATAAAAAAGATTTTGAAAAATCTTTAAGAAAAAAAACAGATATGAAGGTTATTCAGAAAGTCATTTTACAAACTGAAAAATTTTAACTAACATACAAAAAATAAAAATGTACTTATTTGTAAGATACCATATGGTATTTCAATGCACTTATACATTGTATAAGTTTAGGAATATGCCTGACTTTCCAAATACCACTTTTTCATGGCAAAACCAATCAAAATTCTTTCTGCTAGTTTATTAAAAGTCCAGTGTATTTATCCTTGACTTCTACAGTTTCCCTTCTGTTCAATGGCAGGCGTAATGGCCACCTATTATCTAGCTAGAACTTAGTCTTCATTGGTCAACATCTAGAGCAACCGTTCTACTCTTACCTTCGAGGGGACCGATTCTGGCATGCAGCATGTGAAGGATATCACACCATACTTGCTTTCCTGCACCTGGCCTGTTTCGCTTGATGCGATGTCCCCTAGCACTGTCTGCATTCTCATCACAGATGATGACTCTCACTTTTGTGGATGAGTGGTGCTCTGCTGTGAGGTGTGCTGTGTTTTCTTTACCCATTTATTGGCTGTCAGACTCTTGGATTATTTTCATTCATGGCCTTTGTACATAGACCACAAAAATACATGTCTGTAAATGTCTCTTTGGGAAAAAAAACCACTTCCGTCTTTTGCAAATTTTTTTCAACAGAGGCCAGTCTGAAACATACAGAATTATTGATAATATTAAAAAAGAGATGAATTTCCATGTCCAACAGAAAGAGACTTATGAAATATATCACAGTAATGGATACCATAGACTATGAGAAAGCTTTTTTTATCATATTTACAATATTTTAAGTTCACAGTAAGCTACAAAATGAGAAGAATAATATAACTGTTTTAGACACAATATAATCTCAACTATGAGCAAAAATTTCAAAGAGAATGTCTAAGAAGCAACTTGCTTAAATAATAATAACTTACCAGTGTATGGTGAGGTGGTGGTTTATGTTTTTCCTGTCTTTAAACATTTTTAAACTATTCAATATGTCAATCTAGTATAGTACAATAGAAAAGTGAGGGAGACTAAGGATTCTTATCAAAGAAAAGACCCTCTGCTATCAAAATACCAAAACATCAAAATGTTCATGCAGAATTTTAATTAAATTCCTTCTAGACTCACTCTGAAGCCTCAATTCTTCCCCATGTATCAACCTTTTATCTACTATATTAGCTATTAGTGTCTCCAGGCACCCCTCTTGGCTTAAGTCTCTTTAGGTTTATAAATGTTGTCTTTCTCATTTGTAGATCTAGCCCTGACTTTACCAGTGTCCATGTCATCTCTCACATAAAAATCAGTTCTTACTTTCATTCATTTATTTAATCACCAGGTCACTCATATGCAATGTACTGGGGAAACAAGCATAAATAAAGTAGGGTTTTCTTATCAAGGGAATCTCTAGGAAAATTTCAAAGGAGCGCTAATAAGTTGTAGGAAGAGTCCTTCGGTAAAATGGGGCTATCGTAAGAGTTCCCTTGTTAGAACGTCAGCTTCCAACACTTCCTTCATGATATTAAAATCTCCTAAATGCCCTGCTCTGTTTATGCGGTACTTTCTTTTCACTGCTGTGGCTTGGCCACTTCTGCTGTGTACTGATACAGTCCTCTCTATCCACAGCCACAGCCCAGGTCCGCACTTCTAGCCTCGTCCTCTCCAACAAACCAAACCCATGGTGGCTTCACCGATACTGTTTCTTTATTCTCGGGTCTCTCCTGCTTGTTTTCTCTCAGAATTCCAGAAAACCTGGAACCCTCTCAGCAGATGGGGCTTCTCACCTTTGTCTGCAGATGACAGGTTGCCACAGTCATCTCTAATGAATTTATTCATAAATGTTCTACACCACCGGCAAGTGTGAACGCCCTGTTATGTCTTTCATCTCTTCTCTGCTGCAGGGATTTTCCTGTTCATTTCTTCTTCCTTCAAGGCAGGCGCTCCTGAGAGGGCGCCCCTTTTCAACCATGTGTGGCCACATTTCAAGGAAGGTCCATCTATCATATGAAGATCTTGAAAACACATGAAGCTATCATATGAAGATCTTGAAAACACATGAAGGAACCGAGGAGGCTCAAGAGTGGAAGAAGGTGGCAGGGATGACCCCTTGTAAAGAAAAGTCTCGACAGCAAGATTTTTAAAAACTACTTTGCTGTTCTCTGCCAATCCTTTTTGATTTAACTGATAGTCATCAGAAATATGGCCTCTCAGAAAACATGGTATTTTGTTACATTGGTAAGGAAATTACATGTACCCTAATATTTTTCTAATATTTTCTATTTCATTGATCCTCTATTTCATAGGCTCATGGTTTGTTTGTTTTTTGAAAACAGCTTCTATGTCATTCAGTAAGATACCTCATTAGGTTCTTGAGATTTCATCTGTGACCTCTCCACTTGGCCATCCAGAGTCTGCTTTGTGTTTGTGGGGTTCTTTTTATCTCACTGGTCAACCTCCTCATTTTTTAAAGCTATGGGCCTTAGAATGTTTACTGTCTCCGTCCTGAAAATTGTTATCTCGCTGTTCTAGTTTGCTGTCTGTTGCTCTACTAAAACCTTGACGGACTCCAGCAGAGGGAGGAAAGGGCTTATTTGGCGGAAACTGCTACATCGCAGTGTGCCCTGGAGAGAAGTCACAGCAGGAACCTGTAGACAGAAGCTGAAGCAGATGCCATAGAGGAGCGCTGCTAAGTGGCTTCCTCTGCATGGCTTACTCAGCCTGCTTCCTTATACACATCAATACCACCCACAGTGGGGTAGGCCCACCCATGTCGATCATTAATTCAGAAAATGCCCCTCAGACTTGTCTACAACCAATCCAATGGCAGCAGTTTCTCAGGTGAAGTTCTGTCAAACTCTGGTTTGAGTCAAGTTAGCAAAAACTAGCCAGAAGTTTTGGTTAGGGCCAAGGAATAACTTGTCTTTGGTCGTAACTCAAGTTCTCCACATAGTGACACACAATTTGACTCGTTGTTGACATTACACTCCTTCCACATTCCTGATTTGTGCTAGACTTTTTTCTGACCTGATTGATCATATTAGAACATGACTGAAACAAGTTAAAAATCAAAGTACACAAAATCTTGTCTAACGTAGTCAGAAAATGACAGAAATAAATCATAGCAGATAAATTCAGAGAATTATTATTTAAATATTGTCATTATTATTCCAGACCTCCTGCAAAAAATCTCTCTGGAATAGATAGAATATTCTATAGAACGATAGAAAAGACAGAGAAATAGAAAGAATAGAGGTAAATGAGGCTCACTCTTTGCTCTTAAGAAGTTAGGTCTAGAGTTGTAGCTAGCAGTAACCATTCCAAGGTCATATGGCTTAGTTTTAACTCCTGTTGGATTATTTGTTCTCTATGCAGTCTTGGGACAATCTCTGGACCTTCTATCTGTCATTTTCAAATGACAATGGCCGGATGGCACAGAACAGTGAGGATTAAATGAGACAATCCAGAAAGAGTTCCTTGAAGGAGGAGTTGGTGGAGGCCTGTGAGAAAGAGATCAGTGTCAAACATCAGACCGAGTGGGCAAAACCTGACTGTGCTATAGCAGTACAGAGAAGTTGCCCAACCAACACCCACAGCAGGGATATCTGTTACGCAAAATTATGTTCTTATGGAAGCCCATCAAATGTTTATAGAACCATGAAATATGTAGAACACTTGGAGCCACTGGCGGATTGTCACCTAGGAGTTTGTAGGAACCCTAAAACTGAAAGCCTTGAAAGCCAGACAAGGAAGATAAACTTTGTCCTATTGGGCATGAGGACCAATAAAGGAGTTCACATGAAATGCTATCTGCCATTTAAGATCATTCTACAAGAAGGTACCTGGAGAGAGCCAAGCCTGGAGAGAGCCGAGCCTGGAAAGATGGCAGATTCCTCAACAAGTTTACCCCTAGTGCCATTTGCAGCTTTCTAACATTCCAGTAACTAACTGAGCAACGTGTTCCCCAGGCCTCACTTGTGCATTTTCTTTCACTTCTTTACCAAGCGTTACTAAGCTTTACGATCGACTGAGAATTGTGCTGGGTTTTGTTTATAATCAAATAAATACTATGCATTCCTTGTTCTTAAGATGTTTACAGCCCAACAGGATGAACAGATACTTGGAAAGAAAATCAGAGAAATCTCATCGTCTAGCACATTTCAAAAGGATAGGACTGTCATATTTAATATTTCAGGAACGTATTTTAAATATTTTTGCACTTAATTTATATGTATTTTTAGATTTTTAAATTTTATTTTTTATTGTATGAGTGTTTTGCCAGCAGGTGTGTCTGTGCACTGTGTGCATGCCTGGTATTTGTGGAAGTGAGAAGGGTGCATTGGACCTCCCTGTTACTGGAGTTATGGATGGTCGTGAGTCACCATGCGGGTGCTGGGAATCAAGCCCAGGTTCTCTGCAAGGGCAAGGGCAAGAGCTGCTGAGCGGTCTCCCCAGCCTCATCAAGGAACACATTTTAAAGCTCACTATTTTCTTTCCCTCTGCTAGCTCCTCTTCACACTGGGGGTCTTCAGCAGCTCTCTCCATCTCCTGACATTTCCCCGGGGAATTTCCTGAACATCCATGGCCTTGTTATAGCCTTGGTTTATTTTGAAATCTCCAGACTTAACTTCCAAGCCCTGATTCTTTATGAACCACAGGTTCCCATGATCCAACCGATCACCTAAAATCACTGCTGTAGCACTTCGGGAATATCTCAACAATGACATGTCCAAAACTTAATTTCGGAAGTCAAAAATTTTCTTTTCCCAAGTGTTTTTCTTCTGGTGTTATCCTTGTAATCAAATGAGATCATCTATGCAGTTAGACAGAGCCCTCAGTGGTATCCTTGACATCTTCGCCATGAATTCTGAAACCCTTTGCCAACCTTATTCCTTTTTACTGGTCCCAAGTTATTTAAGCCACCAATGTTTCTCATCAGAACCTCTGAGATACCTTCCAAGATTTCCACTCCAAAATTATTACTGTTTACTTCACAGTACTTTTCTACACTGAGCATGTTTTTAACATATACACACAATCATCCATTCTGTTTTTAAGATCCACCAACACTTTTTTTTCTTTTAGAATATGCTATAAATTCGGCATGGTGTTCATAGTCCTGTAAGACCCAAGACCTGATTAACTGGCTCTGGTGTTCTTACGTGATAATCTTTTTTTTTTTTTTTTTTTTTGCATTTTCTAATTGTAGAACTCCTTCAGTTCCTCAAGTATACTATCATCTTGAATTCCTTTGGGACCTTGTCCTTGGTCTTTCTAGTTCTGAAACACTTTATTAATGTTTGTCTTTTAACACATAAGCTATCATTATTCCAAGACAGTATTAATTTCCTTATTTATTTATTCCCTCTTGTCACACATTAACACGCGAGCTCCACACAGCAGGGCCTTGGTTTACTGTGACATACTCAACATCTAGAAGGATCTCCGACACACAGCGATCAGTTAATGAACACACATTTAATGGTTACTTGGTCCTTCATCAGACTGTGGATGTTGTGACTTCTCTTACATGTTGCACACATCTACCAAATAGCACACATCACAGTTACAGTTTGCCATTTTCTTATGATAACCCCAGAGAGTGATCATGACAAAGAAGGGCTTATATTGGTGAATATGACTCTCAACTGTCTTCTAAAGACAGAAACAGAAAGGTGGGGCAGGAGGGACATCTTCATGTTGTGCTGAACTCTGGAGTTCTAGAGCTATAGCATCTGGACTTCAAGCAGCAGGGTTGAATGCCTGGGGAGCGTCGAAGGACAGAGGAATGAATGCTGTCTAGGAGAGGGAGCTCCAGATGTGGTGATATAGGTTAGTGGTAGCTGGCTAACGTTTGTCTTTTTGTGCTACTGGAACTCCCTCGGTATGACCAAACTAAATCATACATAGGCCAGACTGGAAGGAGAATTCTGCAATCCACCAACTTCTTATATATATACCCTTTTCATCTACCCACTCTTTCCACCCAAGGTGGAAGGAACAGAAAGTCATACCCAGCCCTGTGCCTGACACTGAACTAGGCACAGGAGATAGAAAGACAAGCAAAACCAAGTGCCCAAGCCCGAGGAGACTGCCATTCAGTGGAGGAATAAAACAAATACTTATAAGCCAATATTCTAAGGATGAAACAGAATTCCAGAATTGTTCAGGAAGTTGGTATGGCCAGTCTGATGTTTTAGATCAACTACACTTGAGGGTACATGACGCATCAAATGGTACAGAGAAGATCTGAAGCTAGGTGGGACTTGGCTGTCCATTCCATATGGCCTTAGTCATCATTTCAGTTTGTGCTTCTGTCTACATACACAGAGTCATAGATCCTGAGATTTGAGTAGAGGCTTTAGAGAGACTCTGTCTACCCCTGATTTTAATCTAGAATTCCCCTGCCAAATACTAGCCAAGTGGACCCTGTATACACACACATACAAACTTGCCCATTATTGTACTGCACAGCAGACAGCTCGCTGGGCATGCAGACACTGGCAATTGCCCGTGGTTTTATTTCCCCAGGTACCTAGTGTAACACAGCCACTGCCTGACAGATCTAATCACAGGCAGGGTCTCTTTCGCAGTCACCCCAGAGTAAAAGCTCAGCGTGTTCCCAAGGAAATGACTGAAACATACAAATCAATTGCCCTTTTCTTCTCTTTTTTTTTTTGACCCCATTTTGAATGCAAGTATGAGGTTTGATAACGGCACCAGGAAAGGGGGTGGATTTCACACGTCCGGGGACTCATCAAAAGGGAAAAAGACTACACAAGGATAGAAGCATTCAGCCTTGCGCCAGCCTCAAAGATTACCACAGCCACTCCGGAGAATAGCCAGGAACCCAATCAAGCTCTGAAATGTCAATGTCAGAATGGCAGAAACACCCAACACTCACTCCCCACTGCCTTCAGAATGGGCTTTGCATCACCTACCTTCATTCCTGCTGCTCCTGGCCGATATTGCTAATACCAGTTTCTGGGCACCCTGTTTTTGCTTTTCCTCTACCTGAACAATGTACACCAGCACTGTGCATGGAGCTTCACGATCTTTCCAGGCCAGCCCAAGTATCATCCCGTCTATGAAGCTTTGCTTGGATGACCTCTGACATTTCCACACTGATCCAAGTACACTTTTCACGAGACTCTCATCGGCATGTGTCCCACACCATAGCTATTTATGCTTGTGTCATAACTTGTCTGCTCTGTTGGGAGGTTCTGGAAGCAAAGGCCAAGCTTTAGACATCTTGTAGCATGGTCTAAGGCTTGACATCCAGAAAACCTGGCTTAAAGTTGGTTAATTAAGTAGGTGGAATGGAACTAGAACTCACAGATATAAGTGACCCACTTTTCAGCCTTTAGGGACAATATCTAATCATGAAAGAATTTGCTCAAGACCTATTTGTTGCAGAAAGAGGCTAGCAATAAAGGGATTGTACGGGAAGAGGGGTGTTCCTGTTTGCTTGCCAAGAAGTACATTATTCTTCCAAGTGGGTTGATCCCAAAGGCCTGTCTTTTCCGAATGCTTGGTGCAGAGGCTGGGGCAAGTGTGTGCCTTGGTAGCAGATGTAACTTTTTGGCATTCTGAGTCTTCCATTCATAGCCATGCAGTCATGAGAAATCTACTTCATCCATCTGCAAAGTAGGTGGCAGGCCCTACCACAGAGGACTGCCATGAAGGACAGAGATAGAAGTGCCTTAGACAACCCCTTCTATCTTGCTTAGAATCACATTCCTACCGCATACATAGATGCTTATTTTTATAAAACATGCTGTTTTCTATTTTTTGAATTCCTTATTGGCTGGAAACGAGAGCCTAGGCTTGTATGCTCATTTCTGGTTTCTTGTTGGGGCTGTAGCTCAGCAGTAGAGTGCTTACTTCACAAGCATGAGCCCTATTTCTCATTTCCAGAGCCACAAAAAAAAGAAAGAAAGAAAGAAAAAAGAATAAATTATATCTCTCTTTACTCTGGCTTCACCTAAATATGGGTACAGACTGCTCAGTCAGGTCTTTTCCAACAAGATCGGGTACATTCAAGGTGGTATGGCCATGGTATGTGATTGGTTCCATATTAAGTCAAATGGACCCAGTCTATAGAATTTTCTTCCATGACTGATCAAAACCCCAAATGGCAAAGTTCCTTCATCTTCTTCCTCGACCGTCTCACTTTCTCTCCTGAACAATAGCTCGAATCAGCTGGATTCCTAGCTTCTTGTTTGTCCCACTTCTTTCCCTCTTCTCTGCCGTAGAACGGAACTTCTAGAGTCTATGTGACGCCTCTCGCTACTCGGTGCTTCTTTAGTGGTTCCTGTTTGTTGAATCAGGTAATACACATAGCCGTGAGCTGCTGCAGCAGAGCTCAGGGGGCGAGGGTGTCATTTGGGTCTCACTTCTCTGGCAGCACAGATTGCACTCACTGCCAATCGTTCAGCCTTCGACTTCTCCGTTATCTTAGACAAATGATACCGCACTAAACTCCCCCCCCCTCTCCATTTGCTCCCTCTCCTTGTCCTCTCTGTGTCCTTTTTGGTAGAAGAGGATTCGGCATATCTAGAGATATAAAACCCAACACGCAATGAGTGTGCTTCTTGGGCTATCTTGACAGTCTTGGTTTGGAGCATTTTTCTGATGCTAATAAACAGGAGTCACTTTCATTCTGAGTTATAGGCTCCACTTTCATTACTGACTTGGATGATGAAAGAATACAGTTGTGCTCTGATGTCATAAAAGTGTATAGAGGTTTAAAACTCAGAACTCCCATAGCTAGCCCTCATCGTGCAGTTCTCAAACATTACACTATACAATAAAAAGTTCCGTTTTGTCCTTCATTTGTGCATATGTTAGAGCTACTTCTACGATGTCTGTGACCATATACAGCTCTGAATGCACCTGGTATTGTTTGTAATGTTTCTAGGAAACCGAGATTTGGGGGCCACATTCTAGTCATCGAGACAGCAGTGAAATTCTTTGCATCATCCCAGTTCCCAGCCTTTGTTACACATCCCTTCACTGACAAAAAGAACGATTAGGCTTTATTAGGGAGCTGCGAGGCTGGAGAGATGGGTCAGTCTCTCCAGTGCCTGCTACACAGGCATGAGGGCCTGCATTTGAATTCCCCGGCACCCACAGAAAAACAACGACAACAACTGGCCCGCACCTATAATGCCTGAACTGGGGACACAGAGAGATGGATCCTAAGGGTTAGCTGGATAGTTAGTCTAGCTGAATCTGCAGGCTCCAGGAAAAGGGAGAGGCCCTGTGTCAAAGAGTAAGGTGGGGAGAGATAGCAGTTGCCTGACATTGACTTTTGTTTTCCATACACATATACGCAGACATAACAGGCACACACACACATGCACAAAAATACACACATGAAAGTCACTTAGCTAATTTTCCTAGCTAAACCAACATACATTTTGAATAACAAAGTAAGTTCTCAAAGGCAGTTTGCTTTTTCCTGAAAGACGAATATTCATGTCATTCTTTGTCAAATATGATTGATCAGTTTTCTATATCATTAAACAGCCTGAAATTTAGAGAACACATTTCTTTGGAGTGGAGCATGCCGTGAGAATGATACAAAAGGTACTGACATAGTCAAAGGTGTGACAGTGGTCTCAGTTTGAGACAGTTTTCATATCTAAGGACACAATCCACACACACATGTTCCACAAATACAGGCTTCTTTTAAAGTTTACATATCATTGTGGAAATGTTTCTATCATATCTCTATTTTGCAAACAAATCCTTTAAGCCAAATTCTCTGAAGATGCTCTAGGAAGGAAAAAGTGAGCACTACCTTTTATATATTTAGATACCAAAAGATCAAATTAATGCCACATTTTTGAAATTTTCTGAGTTCATTTCTGAGTACATTAAGGCATTGTGTGTTGGTGTCCTTCAATAAAGTATGTATTTTCATCATGACTGCCTCTTCTTGACCTCAGCTACATTTGGTCATCTTGCAATTTACTGTTCATCCATTTCACCTTTAAGATGGTCTTGATACAGCTGGGCAGGGGTGGCACATGTCTTTAATCCCAGCACTCGGGAGGCAGAGGCAGTTGGATCTCTGTGAGTTTGTTTCTCACATGAGAACCAACATGGTCTACAAGAGCTAGTTCCAGGACAGGCTCCAAGGTTACAGAGAATCCCTGTCTCTAAAAAACAGAAAAACAAACAACAACAGCAACAACAAAGATGGTCTTGATATTGATTGCAAACAAAATGTTGTCTATTGTGTTTACTTCCTTGATTTGTTTTTACAGAAAAACGTCGTATTAGTCCCATCCATATTGTGTTTCTGGGTTCACAAACTCAGGGGTTTGTTACTACAAAACTTGTGAGAATATATCAAATGAATGTTGACAGTATTCATCTGTACATTTATGACTGAATGTGTCCTCACCCAAGACGCAGCAATGTTGAGGACCCTTGTAAGCAAAGCATTGCACAATAATGCAGTTTATATGCTAAGAAACGTTTACTCATACACTGCTTAACATAAGTCTGAAATAAAGAACTGGCCCTTTGGCTGAGACTGGTTAGTGTTTCATTTTCCTCTGAAGTGTGTATGAGGAATTTCGGAGTAAGGTCATGGCTTCCTCCGTGCCAATGACTTAAGTTTATTTCTAAATTGCGCTTATTTTATAGACTTTTTTTTGCCTCTTCTAACTTTATGCTTAACCTTTTCCCTATTTAACTACTGAAAAAATTCCAAACCAATAGCATTGTACTTTAAAATAAAAATATTAAGTCCCCCAAGTAACACCCATATCCAGGAGAGCAGCTCATACTTTTTTATTACCAAGGAGTTTGTTGCTGAGAAATAAAATTGAATCCATTTTGCTTTGTAAACCTCATGCCAATAATCAGGATATCTGACCAAATGCAATTTTTAGAACCAAGTCACCACTTTTGTGCCATCACAGTCAAATTTGCACTTCCAACACGATAGCTGTCATGTCCCCCGACCTTTCCTCACACGCCCTTGGCGACGACTGCAACCCCAGCCTGAGACTTTACGTCGCTGTGTGCCCTCCACTGTTCTTCCCTCCGCCTCCCACCCCTTTCGTTGTTCATTCTCAGCTTCCTCCTTTGCTTTCTGGCCTCAACTGTTGGGGTGTTTTGTCATTGAAGCGAACCCCACAGGGGAGTGTCAGAGCGTATGGTCCACTCAGACATCCTGCCTGAGTGAGAGTCTGAGGCGCGCTGTACCATGGCCTGTACAAACTGTTTAACATCTTGGCCCTCGTTCTCTTAGCTATAAAATTCAGATAATAATTATATATCTTAGGGGTTACCACTACGATTCCCATACCCCAGTGCCCCAGGCTTGATGGACAGAAGGTGTTTCTTCCAGCACTTGAGCTATAACTGCAGTTTATTCCACCATTCTAGACTTTACAGGAAACTCAGTATTGCTTGGGGCTTTTGTCTTCTTTCTTTGTCTTTCCTGCATGCAAGCCACATGTGCTCATAGTCCACAAATTCTTCAGCGTGGCCTAGAAACAAGAAGGGAAGCCAGAGAGAAGGGTGGTGTCCTTTTTGGGTAATGCTAGATATGGGCTTGGGAGTTTCTTTGGAATGAAATGGAAGGCAATTGATTTTATTGTTTTCCTAGAGGTGTGCAGACCTTGATAATACTGAACCGCCCACACTCCTCCTATGTCTCTTGGAGAATGACTCCCTCTTGTCTGGAATCTGTGATCTTGGTTGTTCTTCCCGACTCTGGGCTGGTGTATTCAGTTTCACCTTGCTCTCCCCAAGAGCTGATGGCTCTTAGGATGGAGGATCCATGGCCTTCAGTTGCTTTGGGATGAGGTGGTTTTGTTAGTATTTTGGACTTACAAGTACAAAAAAAAAAAAACCCTTTCAGCCAATTAAATCAGAATATGGTTCGCTTTGATTAGAAAACACCATATAGCTGTATAAGAGACTTCCCAGGAAACCTGGCTGTTGTCAGAGGAAAGGGGCAAAAATCTAAGGAAGTCCCCAGGCCAAACTTTAACTAATGAAGTGTGGCACAGTAACTCTAAACTGTGTCTGCTCTTACATCTTGGGATGTCTGCATGAGCAGGTATCTCTAAGAAGCCCTGCTTTTGGTGGAGGGCCCAGGGGAGGGAGCTTGGAGCTTTCAGAGAGGTAGAGAGCCAATGTTTTAGACGCTGACTCTGAGGGTCTACTGGTTCCCGCACACCAAGGGGTCACACAGGGAAGTTTTCTAGTCCCAAAGCCCCCTTTTCCATTCCACAGAAATCAAGGGATCTCACTTACTGTCCACAAACAGACTTATACCTTGAACAGGGGCCCAGTGATGTCACAGAATCAGTGCATACCTAAGCTTTGGTGGTCTTGCATTGTGTTTTTTTCAATCAGAGACTTGGTGTCCTAATGTTCCACTCTTTCTTTGTGGTGAAATTGGGAGAAGTAGGTAATGCCATGCTTGGTCATTTGGTCTCTGCAACACCCTTAGGTCTAACCACCACATACTCAGTCATCCATATAACTCGCCCTAGTTTTCACAGTCGTAAGGGAGGAGAGACAGAGAAAGTTCAGCCAGAAGCTGAATGATCATAGAGAAGGTCAAAGCTACTTGGTATCTTTAGGAGAAGAAAGCCACTGTGTCTCCCAGAAAGTGCTTGCTGCCGAGAGTAGGGAGTATTAGAAACATCCCCTCATCCCACTCGTGGGAAGTACAGTTAACACTAGACTTTTTCATCCTCCCAAAATAGATGAGAAAGAAGATGGTTGTCTCCCAGGTGATCTGGAGCTTCTGCATGTTTTATGAGATTATGTGAACGCTCCTACTTTCACTATAAGCCTTGAAGCTTCCGGCTGTTTGCTTTCCGCAGCCTCTGGAGCAGGTGTCCTGGGAACCAGATGGCTGAGCTGAATAGATTGAGATGTTTACATGAAATAGCTGACCACTGTCCCTGGACACCACAGCCTCTGTCACTGGAGAGAAGAGCTTCTGAATGTTAAACTGGATGTGTTAGTAGATTAGGCTGACACTCTGGGGTTCTAGAAACAGCTGATCCATACTGGAAATCAAGGCCCCCTCAGAGTCAGGGCACAATAAATAAGCAGAACATGCCAGTGAACTGAGTTAAATTTGAGTTTTCCTCCCTCTTGGGACTTTAGTACTTCAAAGACAAACAACAACAAAAATATCTTCAAAGTCTTTGCAATGTTCCCAAAAGCCTCCTCAGAGATACTTCTCTATCCAAGGCTGAACTAGAGAATACACGGACTGAACTTCATCAGAACAGCTTTAAGAGTTAGGATCTCAATTTACGCAGCAAACCAAGCCTTAAATAATTCGCTTACCATCTTTAAGCCCCACGAATTACTTAGAGGCTTCAATGAGACGATATATTTGTAAGCAGAAAGTCATTATGAAATTAACACAGAAGTGGAGTTATTGTTGCTCAAGTAATTTATGTGTGATGGATGCATGAACTGAAGACATTCTTATCAGAAACTAGAGGTAGAAAAGAAAAACACAAGATATCCATATAATCTCAGCAGTAAGGAATGTAATATTGAGATAACTTCCTAGGTTTTTCAAAATAGACACAAAGGCTATATAATGCTATGGAATAGTAGAATGAGTTTAGGATTTAAAATAAAAGTTAATATTGTGATAGACAACCTGGCAAATTAGTCCCTTCTTCATCATTATAATAAAACACCTGAAGTAATCAACTTACAAAACGCAAAGGTTTGTTTGGCTCCACCACCTTTTTCATCATGAATGATTAACAAAACATGAGAGAGAAAGTGGTAGAGAAAAACCATAAGACAGAGAAATAAAGTTAAGAAGTGTCAGGGACCAGCCTAGACTAAAATACCTCTTGCCAGGATAGGGGCATAGGGATTTAGAAATATTAGTAAAGAATATGAAGACGCATGTGAAAATAATAAAACAGAAACCATAGAACAGTACCAGGAGGGTATTCCAGTGAATACTGAAATTGTCTACATTTAGTTTAATTTTCCATACACTTTTAAACCCCAAATACAAAAGAGGGAAGAAGGCAGCAAAAGACTTCTTTAACATGATACGAAGGACAACTCAAACAGTTAATTGGTTTAACACTTTGAGGCATCAAGTCATTGACATTCTGTTATTTAGGCAGTGAAGCCACTCTACACCAGGTATCCCGAAAGCATCCCTTCTCCAGTAACCTCCAAATACAAAAGAAGGAGCAGAAGTACACTTGCATATCCTGACCACCAGGATGGAAATAGGCTCACATTTTTGGGCCTCCACAAAGAAGGACCCAGGTTAATCCTTCCAAGATTAATCCTCACTGACCATTACTGAATTTTTATTTCTTCATTTGGTGAGTGTAGGTGCACATGTGGCAAATCACATGTGTGTAAGACCAGGAGGACAACCTTTAGGAGTCAGTTCTCTCCTTATCATGTGTGTCCCTAGGATTGGATCAGGCCATGAAGCTTGGTGCCAGCTACCTGGAATAACTGAATCATCTTGTCACCCCAAGCTCAGTGATCTAAAGCTTTCTCACTCTGGACTCCATCTCTTAAAGATTCTGTCACCTCCCAGGAGCACCATACTGGAGAGCAGGCATTTAACACATGGGGCTTGGGGACCATCCACAATCCTGATACTATCTACAGCAGCTAGCCAGGTCTCGAGTCAGCTGGGAAGTGGTTTGCTGCCCCTTTTCACCATTGCTCTCACTGGAAACAAAAGGCATTTTTCTCCATTTTCCCCTGCTCAGTTGTTCTACTCTTCCCATGGTTAAGGTTTTATTGACAGGTTTGGGGGTTTTAGCTTCTATAAGAGTCAGAACCACAGTGGACATATTATAGGCACTCAGCCTTGTTGATAGATGTAATGTAGATGTTACTCTTCACATGGCTACAACACTTCCCAGTAAACACAGCATGCTATTATTATATGCCAAGCAGTTTGTGCTCATGAACACTCTTGATTAATGTTCCATGCATTTTGACACGTAAGGCAAAAACAAGGCACAACGTTAAGCGACACAGTTTGCTTCTTTAATTTTGGACATGGGAAGGTCTAGGTATCTCTCAGGTATGTCCAATGTGAAGCTTAGGGGGTCACATGTGGACAAGGATAGCTATGACTGTGGTCTAACATAAAATTGTAAACTTAGTTATAGTATATGAGATTGTGGTGTGGGATCAATTGTGAAACTCTTGAGTGTGAACTTCATAGAAGACAACATCATGTTACAACATCAGTAGACTGGAAATGCCTGATTGAATCTGTAGAGGAGGCAGTTGGATCTGCAGTCTAGGGACAACACTGGGTTAGAAAAATTTGGATGTTATACATATGTGGATTGTATGCACATAAAAACAATGCCCGAGAATGGGAGTTTGGGAACCCATGAGAATAGATCATCTTACACAGATGGCTAAGAGACACTAACAACTAACCATGAGTAGAGAAAGAGAGGCCACAGGGAGACAGAGGAAACCCAAGGATCAGGAGGAAAAGCAAGATGGATGCTATCTTTTGGAAGTTATAGTAAAGTCAACAGGGCTAAATGCTTCTGAGAGGTCAAATGAGAAAAGAACTAGAAAATTCCCTTGGCAATCCCAATGAGAAGACCACTGGTGGCTTGAACTAGCACTGTATCCTGGTGGCAAAGAGGACACAAGCCAAACACTAACAGAGGTAAAGGACAAGAATCATGATCTCTGATGGTTTTTAAAAGGAATTTGTGAGAGAGTGGGAGAAAAGAGATAACTATATGCAAGATATTGAATGACTGCTTGTTTTTTTTTTTTTTAAAAAAAAAAGGTGGGAGAAACTTGACTCATTTGAAGCTGTGAAGATCCAGGAGAGAAGAAAGGATGAGAAGATTCCCAAGGGAGGACATGCTGATGACACAAAGCCCCGTGG
This sequence comes from Ondatra zibethicus, assembly GCA_004026605.1. Classification (NCBI taxonomy): domain Eukaryota; kingdom Metazoa; phylum Chordata; class Mammalia; order Rodentia; family Cricetidae; genus Ondatra; species Ondatra zibethicus. The sequence continues at coordinate 19,699 of PVIU01007753.1, forward strand.
ATCAGAAAAGATGAGTCTTATATTCTGGGGAAACACTGTACCCATTTACCAGAGGGAATGGGGGAAAGAAGAGCTGTGGATGCTGGCAACCTTGTATGCACTTAAGAAGTATTTTCCTTCTTTTCTTCTATGTGTGTGAGACATAGGACATCTCTTAAATGCAAGGATAGTTGTGGCTCAAGGGAGTGAAGATGACTTAGTTCATGAAAATGCTCACTTATGGTACCATGTTTGTTGTCCTATAGCTCACTCTCACAATACATCATTCATTAACTCAGTAATTGTCATCTGTGTATAAGTCCAAGGGGAGTTCACTGGAGGGACAGAGTCAAAAAGCATAGTAGGCATAGTAGGACTGTGGCAGTAGATAGAAGTCAGTTTTACTAGACCATTAGTAAGCCAGACCTATTGCCTTTGCTTCTGACATCAGCATATTAACAAAGTGAGCCCCATAGCTACATCCTGAATACAACCAGACATAGACAGATTTTATGATAAACAATATTGCAGTCTTCCTTCAGAAACCACATCATTATTTTATGCTTTTTCTGGCACAACACATCTTAGCCCTCTGGAATGGAATGCCAGCTGCACCAAATGTCCATATCTTTCTTCTATGCTAAGTGTATTTAACAAAGTCATGGCCACCTTGGGAAAGAATATAGGCATAAAACTAAGTTTGGGGTCACTGCAATGTGATGCTAGTCATTTCCTGATTAGTCTTTGAAGAGAAGAAATGTGTGCCTTTTCTTGTTTTTCTGTCTTCTAGGGGAATACGGTCTTGGTGGTTGTGAGCTCTTTGGGATATAGCTAGATACAGAGCATAGAGAAATTCCATAGGAAGAGCCTGAATCTACTTATTAAGATTTTATGCATTAACCCCAAGACTTAGAAACAGCTGAACATCTATCTAGATTTGGCTGTGAGCTTAGCCTGGGGATCAGGAGACAGGAGAAGCCAAGGACTGACTCGAAAGTCTACCATACAATTTAGGACCATGATGGTCACCATCCTTTAGTCCTCCAAGTTGGGAATATTATACTTACAAGGGGAAACAGAAGAATTGTGACTTCGAGCCAACCTTATGGAAAGCGTACTGTTCTCCCATCTTACATCCTGGGAAAAAGTGGAAGAAGATGCTAGAGAAGGCAGCTGTGGAGCAGCAGGGCTGTGGTGAACATGTGCAAACCACTCCGCTCCCATCCTTCGCTCTAGCCACAAGGTCTCGCACTCCAGCGAAGGCCTCAGGCTGCAAGGAGCTCAGCCACTTTCATCAGCCCCTCTTTCAGAAGAAGTGAGAACTCTGTCTTTCCTTCCAGACCACAACATCCTGTGGCCATGTGCCCATGCACGCTGCAGCCTTTAGCTCCTACACTCCTGGTGGTGACAGGGCTGAGGAGAGCAAGGCAGAGGACAGAAATGCCCCTAGGCTAAGAACCCTATACAATGGAACCAGGTGCAATAAATTCCTGCAAAGGCTCAGCCCCTCTCCACACAGGCACATCTGGAATGCTACATTACCCTTGCCTCTCCAGCCCCCTCTGAAAAGAGGACTTCCTGGAGTACTTTAATGACTCCCTATTATAATTAATATACTCTCTTCTTTCTTGGGGGGAAAAAGGCAAAGTTTCTGCAAAACCTGCAGATTTACTTCAAATCATAATATCATCAAAAATACTAGAAACACACACACACAAACACACACACACACACATACACACATACTTTCATACCCTGAGGTAGGAAAGGGTTGTGAGATTTATGTCTTTCCTTGAACACACTGATTTATAACAGTGGATAATGTACATTCATTTCATCCATATTTATACCTGAATTGATGCAGAGTCTGGTATCCATTACTTTAATCTATGTAACTTGATCATCAGAAATCTGAACCATAATTTTAACACGTATTACAAAGAGTTTCTTTTGGGCTTAAAGGAAAATGATGGCAGAGAAGAGAAGCCATTAAGACGCAGCTGCAGACACTTACTCCCTCTGCAACCTGTGTGTGGGGCCCCCTTCTCGTTTCCCATCCATACCTTTCTGGACAAATAGAATCCCTTCATAGCCCCTCATTCTAACTATGGAGACTGAGGAGGGGAGCCTGAGAGAAGACGGAAAGAGAGGGAGAGAAGGGGGAGGGGCATGGCGGATGATGGGCAGGATAATTCTGGGGAACTCATGTAAATAAATCTCTGGTATCCCCTCTAGGCCAGAGCTCACATGGAGGCGGTAGTAATGGGCCACTAGTAGCCTCTAGTCACTTAGTAGAAGTGAAAAAATTCAGGGTCTGATCAAAGGCTCCCTCTGACAGACAGTGGAAATGAAAGCCAGACACCAGCTCTCAAACTGCGCTGCTGGCACTCAGCACATGGTTCCCGTCCAACTTCTGAGCTCCAAACGTCGGCTCAAAATTCCAAACGCCTGTCCTGGACCTAAGCCAGGTGGTGGATTTTCAAGAGATCTGGGACTCAGGAATATATTAGGTGGGAGATGAGGAATACAAGACCCGAGAGCTCACTATAGAAGCTCCAAGTTAGGGAACTCCCATCTAAGCGTTCCTAAAGCCCTGTCAAAGCCAGGAGGGTGGAGTTTTCTATCTGTTTTGTTTCCTGGAATGGCTGGGGATGACACTTAGTAGATCATTGGTGAATTTTACTGAATGAAGGACACCTCTCTATTACACACTCTTTCAGAGCTATGAACTCTGGTGTGAGTAGATTTTGCACAGTAGCTGAGAATAAAGTCAATGGGGTTTGGCAAAGTTGGGTGTGTTGTCAAATAAAAATCAGATGCAGCTAAGTCCATTAAAGTCTTCCTATTCTTGTATCTTCCAAATTCTATTCCATTTTTGTGACATGCACACACACCATCATGCCTTGTGTTTTAGAAACAATCTGAGATTTTAAAATAAATAAATAAATAAACAAACAAACAAAAAACTATGTCATTCAATGTTCACAGCAATCTGGATACAACCAAAGTTCATTCCAATCCAGATGTGACTCCTGAATCAAAACTTGTAGGATCTATCTTGTGCTACCCAAGAGGCTTGGAACTCTTCTGCCTGCTCCTTCCTCAACTCCTGTGCTTTTCTAAACATGATTGTCACAGGGCTGTGGTCCTGACAAGATCAAAGGGCAGAACCAGCCAAGGGGACATTTTAAGAGTGTCTGGTGATAGCTAACCTGGTCCCAATTAACACCCATGAAGAGATCCCCACTCCATAAATTGCTAGGGCTGCCAGGTACTTCTCTCCAGAGACCCTGAAGGATAGACTTAGATTTGATTTTCTAGGCAAACAAATTGCAGCTGTCTGATCCTTGAAATCAGATAGAATGATCCTTTGGTTTCATATTTTTCTGATGAAACTGATTTGTGAAAAAGGAAATCCACTTCTGAAAAGAGGATTGAGAGGGCTTCTGTTTCTTTGCTGTTTTATACATTTTATTACAGTAATGCATTAAATATATGGATGTACATAATATGCACATATATAAGTAATGTATCATAGTATATATAACATAGAATAACTATAATTTAAAATTAATACATATTTGTAACTAAATATTTTTTAATTCTTTTCTCATATATTACATCCCAATTACAGTTTCTGCCCCCTTCTGTTCTTCCCCTCCTCCAGCCTCTCCCTGACACTCTGCCCACCCAGATCCACCCCCCTACCTCTGTCTTCCCTCAGACAAGAGCAGGCTTCCAAGAGACATCAACCAAACTTGGCGTAACATGCTGCAGTAAGACCAGGAACAAGCCATCACGTCAAGGCTGGACGACGCAACCCAGTAGGAGGAAAAGGGTACCATAAACAGGCCAATGACCTTCCCGGCTTCCGCAGTCAGGAATCCCACAAGAACATCAAGCTACACCTCCCTCCCCCATAACATACATACAGAGGACCTGGGGCAGACTCCTACTGGCTCCCTGATCTCTTAGAATGACAATGATGTTTAAAGTACATGATTTTATTACAGATTTTTACATGATTAGACTTCCAGCTATAATCTGTAGAGCTGGATGTCTCAAGAAACTCTAGGCAGGGAGGGGACGCGGAGTCTTCTCACACACCAGGTTCTGTCAAGACATACAGAAGACGTGGAGGGTAGTCAGTCCTGCCGTATCAGGAGCACCACTCTTGTTGGTGGAAAAGATCCTAAGAGTCAGGGAAGTGTCATCCCACTAAGGATTCATGTTACAGAAGTAGATGTGATCTGATCTGATTCACATCTGAGCTGTTGCCCATCCCACAACTATACCCTCTGTCTTCACCGCTGCCATTACCAGGTGTCTGTAAGTCCAGATGCCCCTGAAGGGGAAGGACACCTGAATCTGAGCAGCTGATGTACAAGGGGATTTCTATGCTCACTACTATTGAATGACTTTTGTAAGATATTTGAATTTTACTTCCTTTGAACCCTGAATTTTCATTTCGATTTTCTGAAAACTGTCCACCCTCGGTTTGCTTCAGTTACTGTGAGAGGCACTGTGGCTAGGGGGTGGTTGTCACCTCGCTGCCATTGGATGCATGAACTGATGTTAAGCAGGCCTAGCGTTGTAGCCTAGATCAAACAGGAAGCCTGGCATCCCCCACATGTTAATGCTCTGGTCCAAACTCCAGCTTAGAACCTCTGCTTTCTACAACAGTACTGCCTCCAACTTGCTGAAACTGAAAAGAGACCAGAATGTGTTAAATTTTCTGAATTATTTTATGGGACTTGCATGACCCTAATGAAAGAGCAGGTTCCATTGCACCTGCATTTTGTGTCCCTAAGTATGCTGGGAATGCAGATGACAGGAGACCAGGAAGGGCAGCCCCTGCCCTCAAGGGATTAACAACGGAGCTGAGACTTGTCAAAGAAAATAAGCTATTTTGTTTGGCCCAAGGGTGCTCTGTCACTCTTAAATGTCCATGAAGCCAACCAGGTCTCTTATGTCATTGCATCTCCAAAGGCTTAACCCGGTGTCTAGTGACCAGCAGGTCAGAGATCCTGCTCCCAACTGTGCCCACCACTACTACCCCCTGCTGGACACCTTAAAAAAAAAACAAAATTGTTCAACATCTGACTGAACCAAAGTCCCAGGCAATTCACTGTCTTCTATGCTCCAATCATTCGCTACCCACGTTAGTCTTCCATTCCATTTGTTGACTTTGGACTTGGCTCGTGTTACCACACAAATAGCATTTATTGATCCATGATTACAGACAAGAAGGCATGGTGTATACACGTTACACTTGTTTTCCCTAATCCTCAGCACAACTATGAATTGTAAAAGGGAGACTTCGGGGCTCTTTGGGTAACATGGGAGTGTAGGATCATGATAAGGTTAAGAAAGTCACTTGCAGTCATATTAGCTGGGAGGTACAGAGACTGTATTAGTGGAAGAGCAGGATCGATGTGCCTATATTTAAAAACAAGAACCAGAAAATAACCCTGCCTTCCTCAACAAGCCAGTGATCTGACATAAATTGAGGGGTGAACTGGGTCAGGGTCTGGACCTGGGCAGCTCTCAACTTTGTTGGGAGAGACTTCTTTTTACAGTGGACAGCAGTCAACCCAGAGACACAAGACTGACTAATGAGCTACGAAGAAGAGGTAGATGTCCAGCCCTAAATAGGACATCTTGTTCAACCCCTCACACCCTGCCAAGGCTCAGAGAACCCCATGAAAAAGGAGACAGAAAGAGGACGAGAAAGGGTTCTATGAAGTTCTGTCTTCTGATACACGAGTTCATGCCAACTGTGAAAGTACTACGGACCTACGCCAAATCAAGCTTGTCAAATCCCCATGGGCATGGGGAAGAAGCTCTCTTGGCACCACCGCTTTCTGGGGTACTATTAGCAGTTGACAGCTCCTGGGAAAGGGAGAAGTCATTCTCCTTTGCAGTGTGGCTACTGGTAGGTTCCCCACGTTACAGTGGACAATTCCATCCCTGTGCGTATATCGTCAGCCCTAACTGACTTTGGTGAGTTATCAAAGAAGAGCGAAGACAGGAAGTTAGGAGTGGGTGTTGTGGATGGATGTGGGTTGCAGGGGGAAATAGCATATATGATTACATTTTATTGTTTATATATGTAAAATTCTCTAAGAATCAAAAGCATTTTACAAATTTAAGGGTGGATCTTGCTTTGAAACATGCTTTGTAATCCATTAAACAGAAAAAAGCACAATTGGAAAATGGATGCCTATTTTTATGTTACCAGAGGATTTTTGAAAAAAGTCTCTCCATTAATTTTCCCATGCTCATGCATACCAAAATAACTTCCTCTACACACATCTATCTGTTAGACTATTTACACAGAAGGCCTCACTTACATATGGCTGCTCATTCAATAGAAGTGTGTATGTCTATATACACACATATCTGCTTATAGTTTATAGACTTGAATACATGTGTGTATTTAATACACAGGTGAACTAAACTGAGCTCCAGTCTTGAGATGATAGAAGCAAGATTCAAAGCCTTCTTTCTCAGTTCCGAACACCAGGGGTTATCCACTAAGGAGGGGGCCATTTCTCAACTTTGACTGCATAGTGACAGAATGTGTAAACCCCTGGGACTTTGTAAAGGTCTGACTCCCAAGTCCCTTACCCAGGGGTTCCGACAAGGTTGGCCTGGTGTGTGCTCTGGCATGCAAACCTTCACAAGAGTTCCATCAGATTCTAACACACACCATGGCTGGAGAGTACTGATTCAACATCACCTCGTACATCTGTCTCTCTCTGTGCCTGTGCCAACTTTTCACACATTTAGAACTTAGTTCTGTAGCTCAGAAGTCCCAAATGGGTTTCTTCTGGTCAAAATAAAGATGGCCCCAGGGTTGTGTTCCTCTCCAGGGGTTCTAGAGAGGACCCCAGTTCTTGCTTCTTCATCTTCAAGAACAGCAATTCTCAACCTGTGAGTCAAGACCCCTTTGGTGGTCACATATCAGATATCCTGTGTATCATCTCATTACATTACAATTCTTAACAGTAGCAAAATTACAGTTACAAAGTAACAGTAAAATTATTTTGTGGTTGTGGTCATCATAACCTGAGGAACTGTCTTAAAGGGTCACAACATTAAGAAGGTTGGGAACCACTGCTCTAGAGTTTCCTGAATTCTCATTGCTTGTGATCCCTGCCGCCATCTTCAAAGCCAACAGCAGCAGGTGGAGTTAATGGGGGACACCCTCAGATCTTTCCTCTGCCCACTTTCCACACATAAGGACTCTACCTGCCTGGTCTACAGGCTGCTCTTCCCGTTTGAAAGGAACATAACACCGTATTTCCATTTACTACCCAACCCCTTTTTGCTATGTAATTAGCAGGTTCACAGGTTCTAGGGATTTGGACATAGATATATTTAGGGTTCATAATCCCGCTTACTCCAAGCAGAATTGCAAATTGAGAAAATTAGCCACAAGTGTTCTCTTTCCTAGTACCTTTCTCGCTGTGGGTAAAATCAGAGACCTGAATGCTCTCTTCCACGAGTTGAGAAAGAGCCTCTGAATAAAAGCAGCCCCCTTAAGCTCCCCTCTTGACTCTCTCTTACTAGTAAGAAGTGAACTGAGAGCTTGTCATTCGTGAGGTTTCTCACAGCTGCTGTCACAGCTCTTAAAGCAGAGCCCAGGTGACCAGCTCTCCCAGTTCATCCCAGGATGAAGTGATATGTGAGCTGCCATATGCTCTGGTGGCTTCCGCCTGACACTGAGCAGGTGTATAGCATCCGGGCCAAGCATCTGGAGAAAGGAGCATTCACAGAGGGGAGGTACCGATTTCAGTTTGTCAGAGGAAGGCCTAGGAGATAACAGAGGGCTGTTGCATTTGCCTCTTTCTCTCCCCCGCCCCCAACCCCCAGTCCTTTCTCAAGAAGTTGGTTTTGGTTTTCATTCTGAAAAATCCAAGGAAATGCTTTGAACATGATGCTTGTGATGGCTTAAAAATAATTCCCCAAGTTCTCTAACATTCAGAATCCATCAATTATCAACATACGGAAGCTTCCAAATATTTATAATGACAGCCCTATCATTTTGTGAGGCTGTTATGATGGAAAGGGGAGGAAAGTCGTGTAACCTCAGTCAAGGTGTGTGTCTGGGTGCATGTGTTTTCCATGCAGTAATTTAGGGCTCGCATACCAAGTTTACAAGGTGCTGTCAAGTCTAAATAGCAATTTCCAAGTCCTAAAGATCACGGTGCTTATATGTCTGCGTATTCTTACTTCTAAATATCTTCAAATGACTTTTCAAATTAAATGTATCCCTTACGGTGGCAGGTGAGGGGCGAAGAAAAGGAGAAATTATGGGAGTGATACTCCTTGAACAGCCAGTGAGCTCACAGTGGCTCAGAAAAATTCATCTCAATCAACGTTATTGCCTCAGCTTCCATAAAAATGAATGACTGGAGCACATAAAATATGCCATCAACTTTTACCAAAAAATAAGCAGTTTAGACCATTTATTTCCATAAAGCAGTGCTGTGCACCATCCATCAAGCCCATGCGTTTCCGGTGTGATCGACTTCATCAACAGCCTAAGTTCAAATAATTTGTGCCCTCCCCATCATGCAGCTGAGTGATACAGTCAGTATTCTCCCAGGAACACAGCAGAAGGACAATCCGTGAACTGTCAGGAAGCAGCAGAGAAAGACCCACTGGGCTTTCTCCAGCAGCTGATGCACAGTGCAGAGAGGAGCCAGAGGGGCTGGAAAGCCCCTGATTGGAAGGTTCGAGTGTGTTCCATCTGTTACCGCCCCAGCCATTTCATTAATGCTGGGAAAAGGCAAGCAGAGGCGCAGCTGGGGAAAAGGTGTCCGCTTGACAGGCTCAGAGCTAGAATCGCCGTTCTTCTGACAGGGCAGGATGTTCACAGGGACCTTGCAACAGTCCATCCACCTTCAACTTCAGGTCGATACATATTTACTCTCTTGTACGACACGGGGACGCTTGTAAACTCGGTGGATCAGATGTGTTTGCTGGGCCATGGATCCTCCACATCCTCACTGTGTCATACTAAGGGTATTCCTTATTTGGAAAATGGAAATTTAGCAGTCCTGAATTCCAGAGTTGTAGTAAGGTGCACCTATGAGCCTTCAGCAAATATACTATCTCATTTTCTTCTTTTTTCAATTCTCTTTGTGTTGCATATGGTTGAAGGCTCGTAAAAAGAAAAAATAGCACCAAGCTTAATGCTTCTGATGACCACGAAATGAAACACGCATGCAAACGAGACTCAGTCTGGAACCTTGGATGGATTCAATCTGCATGTTTTTTAGTAGTTCGGAGGCAGATTGCCTAGATTGGAATTCTAGTGCAGTCTAATCTTGAATGAGTAATTGAGACTCTTGGAGCCTTGGTTACATGAGAGTGATTGTACTAGTTTTGCATGGCTGTTATGAGGATGGAGCAAGTTAATGGCTGTGAAGCACCTAGTGTCTGTGTGAATATTTTGGTGGTATTGCCCTCATCTCATTCCTTATCCCAAGCTCCTATTTGGCCAGCATTTCTGTGGGCTGTTTGCAGTAAGGAAATGAAAGAATTTCCACCTGGTGGTTGAGATTTGAGGATCTGCCTCTTGGGGAAGTAGAAATGACTCAAAGCTTGGTACAAGTATGAATCTATGCAAGGCTCTCTTCTATTTTTGTGAATCTAAAGTGGACTTCCTAAGCTGCAAAAAAGAGATCATTGAAGAGAAAAGTAGACATAATAGACATAGTTGGCAGGTGCCTAGAAAAATGCTCCCTCCCTCACATGTGCTGATAACACTGAGCTTTTATGTACTGAGGGTCAGGTATGAAAGAAATTGTATGCATCCCAGGTTTATCTGGGAAATAGAAGAGCAAAAGAAATGTGCGCTTTGTCCAAAGTTGAGAGACTGAGAAGGGCAAAGCAAAAAGAAGTCACAATGCTGTTCTGTATCCAGGTAGGCATAAAATATCTACTCCTGAGGCTGCCACAGACGAAATAATTCCAAATTAACACCTACAAGAAAATCAGACCTGAAGATTTCTTAAGGACTGGAAAAAAATCAGCTGGTTATTTGAGACAGACTGGAAGGCAAGGGTGACACGGAAGCATGGATATTCCAACAGACACAGGCCTAGAGAGATAGCACTGAGTACCAGATGCCCCAGAATCCTAGGTCACAAGGATACAGTAACTCCTCCAAACATAGACATACCTCAGACAGAAGGAGGTGCAATCCTCTAGGACCAAGATTCCACATGCCTCCATTGTTCAGAACTTTGAAAGCAGAGCCTAATAGGATTTCAGAGAAGTTATGGAACCCTTTCTCATCTACTCTGGTGTTCTAGACAGACACACAGACCTAACGGATTTGTGAAAGTATAGCTTTAACTGGCAACTGTATAAGCTATTTGCTTTTAACGTAAGATAATTTTCTTAAGTTATGTAAAGCCTTCTCATTACCACCTACCTACATGTGGAATTCAGTAATTTTGCCTATTGAAACACATTTTTTAAAACCCATACTAGGTAACAATTTATAATATGTTATCTATTATGCACTCAGTTTCTATCTTCACCAGTCATTTAGGCAACACACTTCTAGTCTAGCAAACCTCTATATTTTCAATCCCCAAACGTAGATTACTTTTAACTAAATCCTGGACATTATACTATATCAGCAGTTCAATATAAGCCTTAAAATTAGAATTATTTCAAAGAATATGTCCATAACATTACATACTATAAAATGTATAGCCATACCTAGTGACATCAACTATTCGGTCTAGTCAGCGTCCAATATTCCTGACCGTCTCAGAAATCGGTTTGTCTTTTCAAGTCAGGATCCAAGTCATTCCCACACAAAGCATTTTTTTTTTCTGATATTCTTGGCTTTTTTTTTTCCATTTACAACTTTCTTCTCTCATTTGCCTCACAGCTTAGTTGTTGAAGAAAGCATCATTTAGTGCTCTCCTGTAGAGATTCACAGTTGGATTTTGCTAGTTCCAACTCTATGATAATATGTACTGTGTCTTCTGCCCCCTCAAACTAACAGTTACATCCAGGATCTTAGCCTAACTTATGCTGACATCTGCTTAAAAAAATAAGATAAAATATGAGCCAGGCATGGTGGTACAAGTCTTTAATCCCAGTACTCAGGAGCCAGGCAAGAGGATCTCTATGAGTTGAGGCTAGGCAGCTCTACTGTGGTAGTTTTCAATGAGAATGTGCCCCCTGGGCTTAGGTGCTTGAAAACTTGTCCCAGTTGGTGTTGTTGTTTGGGTGGGTTTAGGAAATAGGAGCTTGCTGGAGGAATGTGTTAGAGGGGCAGATTTGAGGCTTTAAAAGCCACAAGCCTCCCCCAGTTTGCTTTCTCTGCTTCCTGCTTGTACTTTAACAAGTGGGTTTTCAGCCTGTTCTCTTTGCTCCTTGCCACGAACTTGTAACTCTCTAGGACTATAAACCCAAGTAAACTCTCCTATAAGTTGCTTTGGCCATGGTGTTTTATCACAGCAATAGAAAAGTAACTAATAATCTACATATCAAGTTCCTGAACTACATACTCAGGCCTTGTTTTTGTTTTTTTTGTTTTTTTTTTTTTTTAAGAAAGGATAAAAGATGACATTTCATGATTTCAACAAAGGTTTCTCTGTACACACATTTTTTTTCTGTGTGATGTCACTAGCTGTTAATTATAATTATCTAGATCAATTTATTAAGGTTGTAAAAATGGGCTGCTAATGCCTTCCCCTTTCTCCTGCTGGTTGAATGGTGTTTACAAGTCGAAACTTCCTCCATGAACTACCTGGTTTCTCTGAGGTTATAGAGGAAACTGTGTGAAATACCTGATCCTTTCTGTTATATACCAGTTTTGAGAAAAGTATTTTACCAAGTTTTTAGACTTGGGGTTTTTATTTTCCAGCATGCTTCAAAGGTTGCCAATGACTTTTTCCTGTTAAGCTATCATTATCATACCATTGGTGACTTAAATATTTTTGTATATTTTGTGCATGCATGTATTATTTTCTTAAATATTCAAATGGCCTTATCTCGGTTCATTATGATTCTAAATACTTTAGTTGTTTCTGATAGCCCCAGCAGGGTTTTTTTCTTTTTCTTTTTTTTACAGTTTCCTAAGTTTTTTGGATGATAAAATATTTCCAGATCATGTTGAATATTTTCAAATTTTCATGGACCTGGAACCAGTTGATTCTTCAAGCAGCCCTGGCTTTTCTGGGAGAGAAATCTAAAGAGAATCATTTGGTGCTGGTAGAGCTTCTTGCTACTGAGTTGCTTATTTCTGTCTTTCCAGTGTGCCAACTTATATATCATGAATATATACTGATAATTCCAACTCAAGTTGCAGATTATAGAAGCTTTATTTAACTTACTTGATTTTTCATCTTTATACGCCACACTAAATTTTGGGACTTAATGTATTATGATAATACTTTATCACATTATACCATACTAAATATATAAACATGTACTACATGCATAGTAATTTCAAAATAATGTCAGTATTATTAGTCACAATATTACTCAAAATAGAACTTAATTTTTCTTTAGTTTTTCTCCATTGAGTATAGAGCACTAAGAATGTCCAGATGCTTTACTTTGCTTTAAACTGTTTGAAAATATTTAACTAAGAAATTGATAACAAGTAGATTTTATACAAAATGTTTTTAGATTTGTATGTTTAAGTTGGAGTGAGTATTTCTAGAGATGAGAAACCTAGAAAGGGACTTGAGGGAAAGAGCTAAGCAGTAGGGAACAGTAGAACACATCATATGAAGTAGGAGAGAATACTGTAGATTGAAAGGTTTAAGTAGAGATGGGGCAGAGTATAGGGAAAAAAGGGGTTAAGAGGGATAATTGAAACTAAGACTGTGAAAAAGTTCTATGGACTTTGTAGGTTAATTGCAAAGTTAAATTAAAATGAAATATAAACTTTTAAAAAGACCTTAAACAGAAGTACTCTGTATAGGTGGATAATTCTACTCCTAGAAGCCATGGGTTATTAAATGAAAATCCTAGTGTTTGGCCTGGGATACTGTTGTGGGATAATGCTTTTGTATGCTGTAAAGATTTGTCACTTATTGGTTTAATAAAACATTGATTGGCCAGTAGCCAGGCAAGAAGTATAGGTGGGAAAACCAGACTAGGAGAATTCTAGGAAGAGGAATCACAGAATCAGTCACCAATCAGACACAGAGGAAACAAGATGAGAGTGCTTTACTGAAAAAAGGTACCAAGCTATGTGGCTAAACATAGACAAGAATTATGGCTTAATTTAAGTTTTAAGAGCTAGTTAACAATAATCCTGAGCCATTGGTTAAACAGTGTTGTAAATAATTTAAGTCTCTGTGTTTTTTTTGGAACTGAATGGCTGCAGGACTGAACAGGACAGAAACTTCTGCTACAGGATACTTTCTGTGAGGTTTTTCTCAAGAAGAATCCAGAGGTTCCAAGAATAATAAAGACCATTGCTGCTGGTCATAGTAATCCACCATTAAATTGCAAGACCCCATTGATAAAGATACCATCTAATGGGCAAGTCAACCTGCGACTGATCTATATACCTCCTCCCTGGTGGTTAGCATTCATAGTGCTACAGTTCTAGAAAGCCTGATGACTGAGAAAGTTATCAATAATCTTTGGACCCTCCATGCCATAGTACACACCTGCTAAGCAAGATATGCTCACTTGCAGAATAGTAGTATGACTGTTATGGGGGTAACCAATTGCTTTCTGATGGGATTCCATTTCACTCTGTTCCACTAGAGTGAAACCATGTCTGGTAATGTAAACATAGTCAAAACTCCATGGCTGGGGTTGTCATAGGCTTTTAGTGGGGGGTTTATCACTGATGTTTTACTAAGTATATATGTTAAACTGCCTTATAAATATTTATATTTATTCCAGTGTTGCTGTGGGGCAAATGGTCTTATACCTGTCAATTATATTGTATCGTTTTAATAAAACACTGATTGGCCAGTAGCCAGGAAGAAAGTATAGGCACGGAGACCAGGCAGGAAGTAGAGGTGAGGTGACAAGAACAGGAGAATTCTGGGAAGAGGAAAGGCTGAGTCTGCAGTCATCACCCAGATGCAGAGGAAACAAAATGAGAATGCCTTGTTGATAAAAGGTACCAAGCCACATGGCTAACACAGATAAGAATTATTGGTTAATATAAAATATAAGAGTTAATAAGAAGCCTGAGCTAATAGGCCAACCAGTTTATAATTAATGTTGACCTCTGTGTGTTTCTTTTGGGACTGAACAGCTGCAGGACCAGGTAGGACAGAAACCTCTGTCAACACAATGTTGCTCTTAGCCTTAGTCAGAGATGCTTCTTTTTACATTGGGTAGTGGTGAATACAGAGACTCAACAGGTCAAAATGATGCAAATAAGTGACTGTTACATGCTCAATCCTAAAAGGAACATTTATATCATCTTCCTCCAGGACTATTAAGGAAGAAGAGATAGAACAAATGCAAGAGCTGAAAGATGAGGAGTGGTGCAGACAAATACTATCTTTTGGGCATGATTTGGCTGTTACATGCATTAACTCACAGCATCTATAGCTACTAACACAAGATGTGAAGAAAACCTGGCCTTCCTACAACCCATCACAAGACTCCATCCATTCCTAAGGAGTTAGAGGCAGTTAATGTTTGATAGGTAAAGGGATTCCTCAATGATGCAGCCATTGGTAAGGTACTCTTGTTTATAATGTTCTACTCATGCGAGCAGCTGTAGTAAATGCGATGGACCACAAGAATAATTGTAGAAAAGCATAAAGTAGGAGAGGAATTTGTTGAAAAGATCAGTACAAGTGGTTGGGAATAAGAGAAGAGAACAGGGGTGAATGTGAGCAAAATACTCATGAGGTCTCCATGGCTGTGCTCTCCCTGTCTTTGGGGCTGCCACTCCCTGACTGGCTCATCTGGGGGAAGTCCTACTGTGAGCCTTCTTGGTTTCCCTCAACTTTGCCTATTCCACTGTAAATAGCCTATTCCTTAAACTCACTTCAATTACCCAGTTTGAATGATGCCATCTGCTTCCTGCTGGGAGCCTGTCTGATAAAGTTTCCAGTCAAGAAAATAATAATGAGATTGTTTGTTGAAGAGGCACGTTTTACCTCAATTCATTCATTCTAAAATCTTAAACTTATGTAAATTTAAATTATTGGAAAGCAAAGTAGCTAGACTGGTAAATTACCCTCAAACACAAGTCACTTGGTGAATTTTGCTTTAACTTCTGTGCCCTCAGCTTTTAAGTAGGGATCAATACAGGAAGTGTCATATGTGATCTCCATTTCTGTATCTTCAATAAATGCTCTGTTGAAAGCAGCATCCATTAGCATGGCCAATGCTGCCAACTGGGTGGCATAGAAAAAGCACAAGATTTGAAGTGAAGCAGTACAAGCTGGGATTCCTCTGCAATTGACTGGTCACAAGGTATTTCTTTTAGCTTCAATCCATTCCTCTGCAAAAAAGAACAAACATATTTATAGATTTTCTTTTTAGTAGCAATGCAAAAAGTGAGTTTTTCAACTAAAGAGCACCATAAATATTCATGAGTGCTATGAGTATATTAAGTTTGTTTAAAAATTTAGCACAGGTAAAAGGTTTTCTGTACTAAAGAACTGCTGTGCTTTCTTTATTTTGAAGAAAATGAGTATATGACACATTGTGAGTATTTCTTGCTTCAATTTATGAAAAATGTACAATTAGCTGTAACATGTTACCATTAAGACTATTTCATTGCTACTGTTGGTATATACATTTTTACCTACCGGTACATAATTTCTATTTCAAAGATATTATTGTGCATGCATGTATACATATGTTTTATTTAAAGCATATACACATGATTTTTGGAGAAAAAGAGTTTTAAACAAACAAATACAACAATAAACTCTAAGGGAAAAAATTGTTTATAACAATACATTCTAGATGAAGATTCATTGTTCTAAAGCTGCTTCCTTTTATTCTATACCAAGCAGTATTTGTAGTGATGGTTCCAGCCTCCAGCATTCACAATGCATTAGTTGAAAATCAGTAAGATTCACATACGCTAACCCATAAAAACAAAACCAATGTTTTTATTATGTAGATACAGATGTTCTATGTATATAAATCTAGATGTAGCTCTAGATATACATTTTTATGGTTTGTTGGCACAAGAATAATAGGGAAAGGGGGGAGGGAAAGAAGAACGGAAAGACTGGGTGACAGGAGATAATTGACATCCTGGGGTTCGGGGACAAGTCAACATCTTTTCATGCTCCTTTAATGGAAAAATTAGACACTGTCTCCTATTTCTGCCCAGCAATGGTCTTTTATTGGTTCCAGTTCACTGTGTGTCTCTGTTCATGGATATTCTATTTTACCTCTAGCCAGAGCAGAGTTCAGCTTCATTGCTCTGGGCCAATCTCTATGTCTTTCAGAAGACCATTGTCTTTCTATAAGTCAAATGTAGTACTGTGAAACTGTCTCCTAGAAACAACAGGACTTGAGTTAACAACAGTACCAAATCTCATCAATTAGAATGAAGTAAAAGTCTTGAACTATGTAATTACCACTTTATCGTAGGCCAAAATGTTTCTAACTAGAGAAAAAGTATAAATGTGTCTAATGTCATAAAGAATAATTGAACAGTCTGGGACAGTTATGAAATGGTAGATTAAACACACTCTCAGGCTAAAAAAAGATCTTGTTTGTGCATGGTCAAGTATGGCTTACCAGGGAAGGGCTCACTGTCCTGTCTGAGCCATCCTTTGGAAACACGCCTGCAGTACTATTATGCTACAGAAAGCAGCAGTCCATTAGAGGCTCTGTCAGTCAAGTGGCTGATTACTCCAGATATGGCTGGTAAATAAAAAGGTCATTTTTGGTTTCAAAGTGGAAGTCATACACAACCTGTTCCAAGCCCCGGAGTTTTGAGAAAATGAGAAGCTAAGTTAATCTACCTCCATGCTAAAAGAAGTGTTTGCTTCTCAAAGCCATGCTGTAGGAATTCCTTTGTCCAAGCAGAAATAAGTTCTCAGGAATATCTGAAAACCATTCTAGATTCCTTCACCACTCCATCTGGGGATGGTTTGGAGAATCTTAATAGGGAAGAATGGTACTAGTGCCATATTTGAAAGAAATAAATCTCGATTTCTTTTCATGTATGATGTGGTGTGTGTGTGTGTGTGTGTGTGTGTGTGTGTGTGTGTGTGTGTGTGTATGCTGCAGACACATTCCTCTATTGTTTTACACCTTATTCTGTGAAATAAGATCTCCAACTGAACCTGTCCCCTTATACCTCTCTGGTCCTACCTTACCCAGTGCCCTGACCACGGCTGGTGTTACAGGCATGGGCTACTTGACATGCCTTTTATGTGGGTGCTGGAGAACTGAACTCAGATTCACATGTTTGTGCAGCAAGCACTTTACTGACTAAACATCCCAGGCACAAACTCTTAATTTCTAAAGGCATTACGAAATCACACCCATACCCACATTTCTGATTTCTGATCCACTGAAATTTCTCCTTGAACATGAATCTTGAAAACTTTCATAGACCATGGAAGCTAAAGAAGCAAAGAATCTGCCCAAGAACACAGCCATACCAATCATGCAAATTCAGCCCTTAACCTTAGACTTCCTTTACTAAAACTGTGTAGTTGTCTGTGTTCATCTCTCTGTACGTTCATCGTTGTAGCTTATTGTTGAGACCCTTTCAAAGCATGTTATTGATATCTACTTCTTCCTAAACGCCTCAGCATGCATAGCGTGGAGAGTCTGATGTTTAAATGATAGCTATTTTCTTTGACTGTAAAATTTACATAGAATAAAATGCACAAATCTTAACTGCGCTTTTCTTGCTTTTGACCATGTGTGCATTTGAACTCAAGAGTATACTAAGATATAGCACGTTACCATCACCACTAGCAAGCCCTGTTTTCACTCTGCAGTCGCTAGCTTCCCTTAACACTCCGTAGGTAATCCCCGCTCTGTTTCCTAACACCAACGAAATCTGTTTGCTCTCGGATGGCCTGTGGAATCAGGCAGTAAATTTTTTTCACTGAATATGGTGTTCTGGAAATTGATGCAAATATATATCTGCAATTCTTCCCACTTTATTCTTGACCATGTATCACATTGTATGAACATACAAATCTGCTTATCAGTTTTCACAAAGGCTATCATGAATAAGATTGTTGTAAATATTCCTGTACAAATTGCTTTTCTCTTCGGAAAATTATTTGAGTGGCTGGGTCTTAAGGTGGGTGTGTATACATTTAGTTTAATGAGAAAATGCAAGGTCATTTTCTCTGACAGTTCTATTATTTTACTTCCATAAACATTGTATAGCGATTCCACTCATCCACATCTTCCCTAATTGTTACCAGTCATTGTGGTTGAAGTCATTGCCATGTGGGTACATGATATCTCGCTGCTGTTTTGAATTGTATTTCTTGGATAATTAGGAATATTGGTAAATTGCTTATTTGCTTATTGCTCATATAAATATATATGAACAATATATATATGAGCTCATACATATATATATTGTTCATATATATGCACAAGTATGTGTGTGTGATATCTATTGCTCATATGTTTTATTGGGTATTTTGTATTCCATAGAGTTTCTCATATATTCTGGATTCTTTTCTTTGTCAGATACTTGTTCCACAAACATTTTCCCCTGCCCGTTGTATGCTAGGTCCGTCCTGGGATGATTAATAATGACAGTCAACTTGACAGACTCTATACTCACCTAAGCAGACCTATAAGGGATTATCTAGATTAGGTTAATGGGGTGAAAATATCCACCTGCACTGTGGGTAATACCACTCCATGGGTGGGGTGCTGGGCAGAATGGGAACAGAACGAGAAAGTGAGCTGATAATTAACATTTAATTTTCTCTGCTTCTGGACTACAGACACAATGTGACCAGCTGTTTTAAGAAATGTGACCAGTTTCCCGTCTGACCTCCCTAGCCTGATGGGATGCACCCTGGGCTGTGAGTGGAGATACACTCTACTCCCTTAAGTTGTGTGGGTCAGGTATTTGGTCAGAGCAATAAGAAAGTAACTTGCACACTTTTGTAGTACACTTTGCTCAGTGTGACTAGATCTAAATTCTTCTTGAAGACATTTAACATTAAATATGATTGTAGTGATTTTTCTTAAATCACTAAATAAAGCTTGCCTGAAGATCAGAGTGCAGAGCTAAGCCACTAGAGGCCAGGGAGTGATGGCACACACCTTTCATTGCAGGACTCGGGAGACAGAGACAGAAGAATCTCTGTTAGTTCAAGGCCACCCTGAGCTACAGCACTTAGGAACCCACACCTTTAATCCCAACAGTAGGGAGGTAGAGACAGGAGTGATATGGCTGGGCAGAGAGGGGAATATAAGGCGGAGGAGACAGGAGCTCAGTGCAGTCTGAAGAGGTACTTTGGAGAGGCAGTCTGAAGCAGCCAGTCAGAGGACGCAGTCTGAGGACAGGATTGCCCTTTTGGTCTGAGGATTTGGTAGAGGTAAAAGGTCTCTCTAGTGATTGACCACACTGCTTCTCTGATCTCCCAGTTTTCACCCCCTGATATCTGACTCAGATATTATTAAGAACAATTAGAATTCATGCTACATATGATAATGCCTGTAGGCTTAGCAGCCTTTATCATTAGAGGACATTATTTTTTTTTCCAATTTGAGCAAGAGGTTTTTTTTTCCCTTTAATCATTAATGGGTAATGGATTTTAATTTTTGTTTACAATCATTATAGAGATTGTGCTGTCTTTCATTATGTAAATGCGAGAAATTATACTACTTGAGTTTAAGTGTTAAAGCCAACCAACCATAAATCTCCAGGCTAATCCGCAGTTGGTGTAGAGTGTTCCATATTTTTTACACCTTATAGAACTAAATGTGTTGATATTTTATAAAGTACTTTTTGTTTAATGCCCATGAGAATAACTGATGACAACTTTTAAAATTAAAGTTTAGTCACAGAAAACTAATAAATGTTTTCTTCTCTATTTTAAGTTCAATTTTTATAGAAATAGGAAAGTGCAGTTATTTTATTTTTCTGTAAGTTTATTTTTAAGGGAATAACCCACTTCACTTCAGCCGAATGTATTAGCATAACATTGTTATTATACTCTCTTCTTACCCGCTTAGTGTCTCTCCAGCATGCTTTGATACGTCTTTCTTTGTTACTAATGTTAGTAGTTTAACTTTTATTTTCTTTATCAGTCTACCTACGGGCTATTAATTTTTATATTCTTCCAAACAATAAATTTTCCCTTCATTAATTTAACATAGTGTTTGCTTCCTAATTCACTGATTTCTATGTCTTTCTCTCTAGTTTCTTTGAACATTAATTACTTGCATACGACATTAGATTTGGTTTTCTGACATTGGCATGTAAAGTTAGAAAGCTCACCTGCATACTGCCTTTGGCCCACATCACAGCTTTTACTATACTGTGTTTTCATTGTTATTCAAATAAAAATATTTCTGAATCAACTTTGTGATCCCACCCTTAATTTATTTACTAGTGCATGGAGAGGTTTTAAGTCCTTGGATTTTCTTAGTATAAATGAATTATGATGCATCAGCTGAGCTAGACTTGACTACAGTTCTTAGAGTTTCCTTTCTAAGAGCTGTATATATATTCTGTATATATGTTTTTTGACATGGTAGGCAAGAAACATTCTTGAGGTGATGAGGAGGCTGTAATGAAAGCAACACCTGTTTTGCAGCTTGCATGGAGGCTGCTGATGTGCTGATGGACTTCATTGGCATGAAGCAATGGCTGGGTCTACGATGGCTCTATCATTGTCTGGATTCTCTTTCAGCTTTTCTGACTTATAGGTCAGTGTGTGCATTTAGTTCAGTGATAAAATATCAGTTTGGGGACTAAGTATCTTGGTCAATGGTAAAGCACACGCTTAGCATTCACAGTGTCCTGGACACACCCATCAATTTAATACAGTGAAATCTTGGCTTCTATAAGACAATGTCATCACTAGATCAGAGGCACCAAGAAGAGATACATGGACTCATTTGTCAGTATATAGGGCTTCAGCTTGCTTGTGGTCCTCCCAAACTGAGACCTCAAGGGCCAACAGCAGTCACAGAGATAACAACCTTACAAAACTATTTATGTAACTCCCACAATCGAATAACCTGTTTGTTTATGAAATACAGTTAAGTATATGCCCATATATATATGTATATATGTGTGTGCTTATGTTTGTATATTCATATGTATGCATATATTTGTATGTGTATATCTACTACTTGAACCTTGAAAAATAACATATATATATCATTGCTAATAATTTTACATTGAATTCCATTATTATTAGGTAATAAATTTATATGGTATTCTTTTAAAATTTATTGAGACATTTGACAGTTTGATATTTGATTTTTTGTGCTTGTACCATTAACTATAGGAAAGTTCACGTATTAATCAAATATTCAGTATTCTGTTTCATACGCATTAAATAGGTTAAAATATTTGGTAGCACTATTCAGATCATTTATATCTTCATCGTATTTTCTATTGTATAGTTATTCAACTAGTTTCCCACTGAACAGTGTGGAAATCTGCAACTATGTAGACTTGTATATCCTACACCAAATTATATTAAATTTTGCTTTGCTATTTTGAAATTTTGTTACTTGACAAACACATATAGGTGATATTTATGCCTGTTAGCTACCTAATAGTAATATATATGACTGAAAGGGGGCAAGAAAGCTGAATGGCTTACAGTCTTATCTTTCTCCTGTAGCTGTTCCCGAATGCTGTAGACTTTGGTTCCAGTGAGACAGTGATAATTGTGCAGGCCCGTGATGGCTTGCTCCTTGTGCTAACTTGATCAGTGTGCAGCACTCAGATATTCAAATAAACATTTCTATTATTCACTGCTTTTTAGCTTTGCAAACTGTGGGTTTAGATAACACATGTTGTATAACTGAATGTGGGTGCGGGTCACCAAAATTTGATAACCATAAAAGGTTTCTGGTTGCACAACCACCAACAATTAAGTCAAAATCAATTGTGTGATGGAATCGGAGATGTTTCTGGCAATGTGGTACTCACCTGTGCTGCGTCCCATTGCCTTAGATACTAAGGCATCCACTTAGGCCTTGATTCCAGACACACATACACACTTCGCGCTGTGTATGGCATCATGCCATGCTGTGCCTACAAAGCTTGAAATGCCTCAGCTAAGATTCCAGACTATTGTATGCTGTGAAATGCAGTGTTCTCACTGCACACATGGTTTTCTGCATAGAAATGCAGTAACTTAAATAGAGGAAACAAATATTTTTTCAATATGCATGTTTAATATGCAAGTATAAAATCAGCATTTCTTTGAGTTTTATTGTGTCAGGTTGATCTTTAAAATTGCCATTTGAGTAGTCAACTTGTGTTTCATAAAAAAAATTTAAGTGAATTTTGGCTGGAGATTGGGAAAGAATTTCTAACAATTTTAGAAACATTCCTAAACATAAGTCTGTCATTTTGTACTAGTATTTATGTGGAATGGTGTTACATACATTGATTATAAAATCAAAACACTGAACAACTCTGAAAACCACTAAAGATATTGTGTGTTTCACAGTATTAAACATTCTTCCAATATTTAATTCTTTATGCGAAAACAAATATGCACATATCTCATCAGTATGCAAATTTGCCTTCATCTTTAATAAATATATGTATACCAAAGAATTACCTTAAAATAAATTTTGTTATGAGTTGTTAGCCATGAATGTTTGGTTTGTATAGCTATTTTATGTAGCTATATACCCAGCATCTTGTAAAAATTTCTCAGACATATAAAAAGGGCTGTGAATGGGGAAAGTTTAAAAATTGCTCACCAAGTTGGTGTTATAATAATGTTTTCTAGATGTTCTGAAAATCTGCAGTCAGCTGATGCTGGATAAAGGAGATTATTATTAATAATCTGGTGGGCCTCACCCAATCAGGTCAAAGGAATTCAGAGCAAGACAGAAGTTTCTCTACAGACTTCATCCCTATAGATTGTACTGTCAGGGTCCTATCCCTAACTCTCTACTTTGTGAGCCTATTCTTGAAATTTGTCAACACCTTCATAGACAGGGCTAGAAAGAGTATAGAGGAGGTCTCCATTCTCATCAGTTGTAGACACTGGATGGAAACTTTCAGGGCAGGTTGCATTCAAATTTAATATGATTTGGAGGTTGGAACTGCATTTCCCGACAGAAATGACTGAAGCGAAATTTAAAACTAAAGACCAAACTATGGGACGGTGAAAATTCTTCTCTGTGGAAGGAAATCACTAGAATGTGCCTGGAACAACAGAGCGGGATTTAGAATGGCAAGAGATGGGGACAGAATAGCACAATAAAGTCTGGTCACAAGAGATGGGGACAGAATAGCAGAATAAAGTCTGGTCACAAGTTCACTTTGAGGTCTCAGTAAGAATCTTTAATTTGTCTCTGGGTTAACAGGAAACCCTAGATTTTTAAACAAGGTGGTAATAGAATGAAAACTGCGCACGTGAGTGATTTATATGATTTTGACATTCTCTCTCTATAAATAGCCAAGAGTTTGGAAGGACAACAAGTAGGGTTATCGGTGTGAGATCGCTGTGCTCATCAGAGTGTGCAAGCTTGCAGTTTGTCTGAATTTGTGACCTCTACATTCAGTCTTAAGCCCCTTGACCAATCTGAACTTCAGCTAAAGGCTGCATTCTCCATCTGTTAGAAATATATGGCAACAGGTTGATCCCAGAGCAGCTGAGAAGACTGGAAGAATGCTATTCAGGTTAAGTTCAAACCGCAAGCCGAGACAGCTAGAGTACAGAGGTCACAGTGGTAGGTCTGAGCAAAACAATTCCAGCATTTGGACAGGTCAAGGCGTCAGAGATAATGATGTTGGAGACCAAGTCACACTAGAGCAAACTCTGTTACTAAAATAGAGGCAGTTCACCCTCTGCCCTCCATCACAAGCCCAGCTCGACATGGTGAGAGCAGCATTCTGGAGTGTGCATCTGCAGTCAGAATTTCTAAGTTGTACTTTGCCTTTTATAAAGGAAGATGTAGAGCTCCCAGAGTTCCCCATCATTCTTGCATTGCTCATCATCCGGAACATTCTAGATGATATTCAAGACCTGGTGAAAATTCTACCTGTAAAGGAGTTAGGGTGAAGAAGAACACAATCTCTTCTAAACTGCAGGCAGTTTTATCGCCCGAATGAGAGTTAGGGTGCAGGACACAGCAGGAATGGTCTGGACATGGGCTACAATGGGAGGAAAGAAAAGAGCTTTATACCGGAAGGGATTAGGTCCAAGTATTGCTACCCAAAGA
Source organism: Ondatra zibethicus (assembly GCA_004026605.1). Classification (NCBI taxonomy): domain Eukaryota; kingdom Metazoa; phylum Chordata; class Mammalia; order Rodentia; family Cricetidae; genus Ondatra; species Ondatra zibethicus. The sequence continues at coordinate 44,032 of PVIU01007753.1, forward strand.
GAGAAATAAAGGAGGTATCAACTTTAGTTTAAGTACGAATGAGAATTTTCTTCTCTCTAAAAGCAATGTATTCTCTCAGGGACTCAGAGCAGACCTGCCTTAGTAGGTCAGTAGCGATCATCGAAATATGTTTATTTTAGGTAACAAGCCCACATAGAAATTAATAGATAAGACTGCCAAATGCTAAGTGAAGTTCAAATGAAGACTGGCACAGAGCTTGACTTCTGTGGCTGAATGGCAAGGGAGGAGATTACTAAGTACGCGAAGGAAAGAAGGATGTTGACGATGCCAGCAAGGAATTGGTGAACTTAAAGCCTCTGGGTCATCCCACGCTTCCCTGTCAGTGTTTGAACTCTTGGTTGAGTCATTGATCTTGAACAGATACCCCTGTACCAGTCACTAGCACGCAGCACCAGAAGACGAATATCCCCAGGCTCAAGGTCCAGCACTCTATGTCTCGGTTCCCTGTGACTGTAACCAGCACACATTCTGCCTTTCTGTAATTACGAAACACAAAGCCCCATATTCGTCTCCCCTTCCTCCCACTTGCCTCCCCTTTCTGTGCAAATTCCCTCGGTCCTAGACCCAGTTTCAACCTTACTCTTAGTCTATGCTGCAAATGTTCCCAGTAAGATCTCTGGAACCATTTATCATAAACAAATCCTCCTATGTTAATTATGTCATAATATGTATTAATTATGTAATATATATCGATTCTAGTATATAGTCCCCCAAGACATGATTTTCTGCTTAACCTTCTCAAATGGAAGCTTCTCATTTTGTACATGGTTTCCTGTGTAGCATCAGGAAGCAGGCTTAGTGTTTCATTTGGTTTTTCAGTACTGCCTCTTCATTATTGTTCCCCTCTCCTCTCATGAAGTCCCTTATGCCTACAGTGTCTATACTGACCCACGGCTGTCTCCAGCTGGTTCATAGTGACTCCTCTTCATATACTGGGTGTTCTAAACCCTCATCAGCTCCTATGCCATGAGCAGAGTGATGTTAATTTTCGTGACCCACTTCAAGCATTATCAGCTCCCATAGTTTACACCTTCACTCCAATCCACTTAAATTAGTTATTCCCTTTCAGAGCCATTTCTTAGACCTTGTTATTATCATGTGGAATGCTACTCTAACATCTTATGCTTCATTTCCTTACATAGGCTAACTTCTAGTACCCTCAACATCTTACATTCATCTTACCTTCAACCATTTGTTACCTTGGCTCTTTGCTTTATCCCTGATCTATCAACTGTATTCTAATTTCTGATCCTTTTTCTGCCCCAATTGGCCCTATAATGGGTCATCTGACTACTGTTTCATGAATTCACATGGTTCCTTTTCTCTCCTTCTTACCTCTCTGCTGATGTGAACTGGATTTTGCTATAGTATTTTCATTGATTTTTTTCCACTCCTGCACTTAAGTTGCATAGTGCTTTTTTTTTCCTACAAAGTCTGTGCAGATTGGCACAGTCACAAACACATGCTCTTCCAATTGCACCAACTTGACTGTCTCTTTATCAGCTCTTGGTCACTTTCCTTTCCTATTTCTCTTAGCTTATACTCTGCTAACGTCTTCACTGGTGTCAAAAGCCCTACTCACCGTGACTCAGTCTTTTTATGCTTCAGGATGATCTTGGGCCTCTGAAGTTATAGAAAACTGAGGCTTCTTGATCCCACTGCCTTCCTTATCTACATTCACAGCAAATCTCCTGCAGTTCTAAAGGACAGAGCTGTCCTCCTGCCTGTTCACATCCGAGTCTTCGAATACAGTCTGCCCTACCTTGACTTTCCTCTTCATCCTACCTGCAGCATGAATAACAACTTTATTCCTTCTCCTCAGATAATAAAACTTTCTTTTTTCTTTACTATGTCTGTATAGGTGTGTGGTGTGTGAGCATGGATTTATGAATGCTTGCCTGTGTAGGGGCACACATGCATGTGGGGGGTGGTGCATACAGTGCGTACATACAGTGTGTGAGTGTATATGCTGAGACTCAATGTCGACGCTGCATGTCTTCCTCAGTTGCTTTTTGCTCTATTTTGAGTGTTGCACTGAGCACAGAGTTCACTGATTCTGGCTGGTCTAGTTAGCCAGCATGGCTGAGAAGCTTCCTGTCTCTACCGTTCTTGTGTTGAGATTACAGGGAACCACCACCCTCCCCAACTTTTAAGTAAAGGTTGGTGATCCCAACTCTAGTTGTCATACTTTTATCAAAACTGCTTTCTTTACCCACTGAACCACCTGCCCAGCCCCCAGTAAATGTTTCCAAGCCTAAAACCAGAAACGACCTATGCACTCTTGGATATCCATTTGTTATCTAGTGCTCTTCTTCTTCAAAGTCCAGGCTTTCAAATGCCACACAGAGTGAGGATGCTTCCTGGTCCTGCTTCTTTACCTTCCCCTTGCTCCTCCACAGACTACCACAACATTACTTAAACCAGGAAAAGCTAAAGCTACCAATAGCTTTCAATCATCAGGTGCCTTGGATACCTCAAGGCAGCTATGCTAGCTGGGTAGTTTTGGTTGATCCTTGGAGAAAATAAAAAGGAGCTTGTATTTGCCATCATGGTGTTATTGATAGTATACTATAAATCAGGTCAGCTGCGAACTCACTTTGTATACTTCTCCTTTCAGGGCAGGCAGAGAGTTAGTCCCTAGTCGACTCATCTCTTTGTTGTCTAGAGTTAAAGTCAAGCCCAAGGTAGAAGACCATGCTGGGCATGGCAGAAGAAAGGCATGGGAGGTGTGTGAAGGGTTGTCTACCCTTGGCTTCCATGGGTGTTGTGTTGTATAATGTCACAGATACTGCCTTTCCTTCTGTCGAGTGAGCCTGTCATGCGTCTGCAATTTGTTTTTCTCTTATAGATGCTTTCTGGTTTAAAGACCAACTATAAATAACCACTGTGGTGACTCCACAGCCAGCGGGAAGGTTATCCAAGGAGATCAAATTTAGAGAAAGAGAAAGAATTTGGCATCTAAGCCAATCTGTTGGATGGAGAAACACAGTGGAAATAAAGAGATGAGCTGCTAGGAAACGCCCTTTCCCGCAATCAACCAGTTGGCTAAAAGCTTGACTTGGGTTTGCTAGAGCACTCTAGTTTCAAAACAAGAACTGGCTTCCTAATTAACTTAAAGGGAAGAGAGAGAAAGAGAGAATCATGTTGAGACATTTCAAAGACTCTTCTACCTACACCGTGCCTGCTCATGAACTTCAATAAAGTGAGCCAACTATTTGTAGATGCTTATTTATTTACTTACTTATTTATTAACTAATTTTGTTTGCTACTTTTTTTGATTAGAGTTGAGTGTGTAAGGCCCAGTCACAGGGGAGCCAGTCAATAGGAAACAGCTCCTTCTGTGGTTTTTCTTGTTCCCATGAAAGGCAGCTCCACCTGCAGATTCCAAACCCATTGATTTATCCTTGCTGCCTGGATCTTGTGCTCCATAACTTCTTGGCTTAGTTATGGTTTCTATTTCTGTGATTAAATGCCATGACCAAAAGTAACTTGGGAAGGTTTATTTGGCTTACATTTCGGCATCACAGTCCATGATTGAGAAAAGTCAGGGCAGGAACTCAAGGCGGGAAACTGGAGGCAGGAGCTGAAGCAGAGGCCATGGAGGAGTGCTGCTTACTGCCTTGCTCCTCATAACTTGCTCGGTCTGCTTTCTTTGAGCACTCAGGACCAACAGTTTAAGGATGGCACTGCCCACAGTGGCCTGGCCCCTCCCTCATCAATCCATCAATCAAGCAAATGCCTCACATGCTTGCCTATAGGGCAATCTGGTGGGGGCATTTTCTCAACTAAAGTTCTCTTTTCCCAAATGACTCTAGTTGTGTCAAGGTCACACAGAACGAGCCAGCATATTCCTTCGTCTAAAAAATGCTATCATCCCTGTCTTTCTTCTAGATCCCCAAATCCAACCACCATGAGAAAAATTCCAGCATCTACTGCTTAGGTCTTGGCCAATATCCGCATCACTGCTACGCTGATGTAAAAGTCTGTCTCCTGTGAGGAGCTGCAATGGTCTTCTCAAAACATTCAGGTCACTTCACTTTTGTTCTTTAAACTCTACAGTGGATTCCTTCTCCTTTATAATAAAAGCCAACATTTCCCAGCAGTTTATAGTGAAGACCTATGATCTATCCAATCTATTTTGCTTCCTATTATTCTCTCCCTATACCGTAGCCACTCCGCCTCTGGTCTTCTTATTCAACATTCCAGCCAGACTCCTACCTGAGGGCCTCTGCATCCACTACGGAATTTCTACCCTCAATGGTTTCCCTTCAGAAGTCAGGAAGTCTCCATCCTTCACCTCTTTTATGTTTTACTCCAAAGTCCCTGCCTCAGTGAGACTCTTCCTCCCATCTATTTCCCCACCAAGACTTCCCAGTCCTTATCTTTGCTGCATTTTTCTCCATAACCCTCCTCTCCATCTGGCATATGTGTTTTACTTATTAAACATTGCTCCCAAGAGAATGCTAATTATCACAAAGGCAGGTTCTGTTTTGTTTCTGTACCCCTAATGCCCACAGCACCTAAAACGGAGAAGACACAAATCAAACACTTACTTAACGAATGTGACTTCGGAGGATAAGATGGAACACAGCATTCAGTGCGCACGGTGTATGGCTAATGTCCAACAGACATCCACGCGTGCCCCCATCCATGCTTTCTCACAATAGCTTTTATAGCAATTGTTCCGGATCTCAGTCTTTTATGGGAACCTAAGCAGATTCAAAGGAATTCATCTTAATTTATGGCAAAGAAAGGGTTGTTTATATCATTAAAGGCCAGCTCAGATATACTTGCATATGTTGAATAATAAAATATTTGATGCTTATATGTGCCTTCAAGACTTGTGGGCACAGTAGTAGAGACAAGCTACAAGTTCACATTTACAGATTTAATAGAACGCAGGGAGGAAACTATGGTGAGTTTCCTCTGTTCAAAGACAAAAAAATACCTAGATAACTTATATTTAGCCTACATTTGACTACCTGTGTTCCTTAGAGGCAGGAAATTGTAGGTTTTCATGGTTTTCTGTCTAGAACCTGGGGATATGATATTTCCTTTCTTGAGCTAATATATATATATATTATATATATCAGAGCTCAGCTTATAGAAGTTAACAATGCAAGTTAGTTTCCATTAACCAAATACCTAGTCCTAACTGTTTCTGCTTTAGCCATAAACAAGTAAAGTAACATGGTCCCTTGGGCACCTCATGTGAGTGAATGCGTGTGTGTGTGTGTGTTCCTCCCTTTGTAGTAAAAGTATCTGATGAGAGTTTATTTGGGGCCAGATGCTAATTCTCTCTTGATGCATGTAATAATCAGAGGAGGTGCATCTTTCTTTTAAACACAGAAACCAAGGGCCAGGCTGTTAAACTTGCATATCATTAGCAACTGGCTGAGCCCAAGCCTTGACACTGTGTACTGACACATCTTCAGTACACCATGGTAAGGGAGCCAGAACCATCTAGAAGACTTGCCTGGCTATTCTGAACATAGATTGGCACTTGATCTCCTGGTTTATTTCCATGGAGACAATAAACACCTGTAAGTAGAAACTCGGAAAGATCGGCCCCTGTCCTGATGAAGCCATGAGCATTACACATGGTAGGAATGAAGAGACCTGAGTTATTCATCAGAAGACAGGGTTGCTATTTCCCTGCTGTGCACTAAAACCATGGCTCTACAGTCACACCAGAGTAATATCTGGGCATCAGCATATCCATCCAGTGTAAAGCCTTTCATGACATGGTCTGCAGACCAACCAAACATGACCCTCTATCACATCCTCCAGGCAAGCTTACTAGTTCCTACTGAACCTAAAGACTAAACCTAAGAATATTGTGTAGATTATCACATCCTTTGTGAATCTAACTGTTAAACACAAAAGAGTCTATTTTAGTTCAGTTTTTTGGACATATGGTTTAAATAGTACACCAGGTATTATGAACAATAAGCACAACACTAGCATATACAAAGACAATCGGGTTCCAAAATACTTTTCCCCATCTCTTCATTCTCACAGTCAGTGTGCAAAGGCAGGTCTGATGGTCGGTCTTCCTTTCACACTTGGGTGGACCAAGGCTCAGAGCGGTGGTGTCCCGTCGTCTCCCCCCTACCCCAGCACACAGAACACCGTATGTTTGTTGCCGGTACATGCTTTGGGCCATGTGATCTATTGAACTCATCACTTACATTTTTAAAAATAATTGTCAGAGTGATCTTTGAGCAGACAGAAAACTGTGCTGCATCTATTTCATATGCAAAACTGTGACCTTTGGCCTTCCTAAGGTTGCACGATTGTAAAGAACCGAAGCCCAAACTACAGCAATCTGCCTTCCTGTGTTGCCTTGTGGGATGCAGTCTGCGGCTGGATAATCCTTACTTTCACATCTCACTTCACAGGCGCTAGATACCTGAAAGCCAATGATATTTTTTCCCCCTGGAATTGGCTCCTTGGTTGTTCCCCTTTAGTTGGAACTGCCATTTAAATACCACCTTTTCTTTAGTCAGTCTGAATGGATGCCTGCTAGTGCTTTTTCTTAAAATAAATGCCCTAATTCCCCCTTGTTCTAGTCCATCTATGCCATAATGACATCGTCCTAAATACAATTGTCATTATATCATTCCCGTTCAAGACAACAAATGGCCCCTGTTCCCAACTCTATGAACTGTAACTTTGCAGTCTGTTTTTTTGCCTAACCATCTCAATGGAGAATCTACTTCTTCTAAACACCATCTTTATCAATAAGCTCCTTCTCCCAAAAAAGTCTCCTGTCACCGTCCCGGTGTCTAGAGGTAAGCCAGGGACTCTAGTGACTAATGATATTATTTATTTCTTTAATTGTTTTGACATTATAGGTTTCTTATCATTATGGAAAACCCTAAAAACCAATAATAAAAATCAATACCAATTTGTCATAAGGAAAGATAGCTTGATACATATAAGCAAACTAGCACCACAAAATAGAAGTTAAATACAAGATAACAATAAATTATGTGCCTGTGTGTATTCTGTCACACATATTCCAAAGTTAAAACACACTTAATTTTTTTCTCCATTTTTGGATGGTTTGATGAATATTTCATTAGTGATCAGCATCTGCCAGAACATAAGGGCGTGGTCTCTAACTCCCCTGACCCACTTATCCTCAGGATCAAGAGCATACTGGGTCTATCTTGCATTGTTTCTTACTTTGCCGTCTTTTTGGTTTTTTTAAGCTGAATGAGTTCCTCCAGAGCAGAGGCCTCATCTTGTCCTTCCTCTGCTTTCCCTGCAGACCTTAACGAGGCCAGAACTATTCACAGGACAGAAGACCGTATGAGTGAGTTCTTATATAATCAAGACAACCTGAAATATTGCAGGCAATGCATTTTGGGGGACAATTACCTCTTGGAGAAAGTAAGAGTAGCCCGATTTCTTCAGTACTAGCTCCGTGGATTGCAGTCCTCCAACCTGACCCTTTAGTGACCCTGACTTCACAGAGAACAGAGCACAGGGCCTGCTGATCACCTGGAGCCCCCTCACTTATCTTCCTGGCAAATCATGCCCATCACCAGTCCCACCATCTCTTAGGGAGGGCAGGCAAGGTTGTCTTAAATGAGGCACATCAAAGCAAGACATAGCCCTAACCTTGGTAATCAGCTTGTATTCTCTGGATGGAACAAGTACCTCTATTTCCAAGAAAATGTTGAGTCTCTCTCTCTCTCTGCATAGTAAGAAAGGCATTCAGCAAAAGAATAACACATCACGTGGAGCTCCTCGGAGTGTGTGCAAGCCCACAGATGAGTCCAGCCAGCTAAACATATAATGACACCATCTTTGCAAAGTTGTTGCCTTTGACTGCAGTCAGTGCTTCCCCTGGCCAAAGACTTCATGTCAGGGTCACGATGCCTGAGCCTCAGCATTCCTGTCTTCCTCTTTGCCCTCTGATGGCTGTGTGTTTGGCTAGTGGGTGGGTACTCCAGTTTATGCCCTTTCCACGTTTGCTTGCTCCTTTAAGAAAGTAGAATTGTATTAAGATATGTTAACAGTACTGAACAATGGGTTTCATTGGGACATTGCCATACTGCATACAAAGTGTTTTAATCATGTGGGTCCTGCATTGCCCTCCCTTGCTGCCCTTCCCACTTCTGAAGTCCCCTTTACTCTTCCCAACTAGTTTCCCTTCTACTCCATGTCTTATTTTTGACTTCTGTGAATCGGTGGGATTCATTAGGGTTACTCACAGAAGTGGGAGCAGTTTTCACTGGAGCGTGGACATCTCACCACTGGCTACGACACTGAAGAAAACGTCTCTCCCTCCTCCAACAAACATTGGCTACTCACAGACCACAGCAGACCTCATAATTGCTTTCTCACTCTGTGATGTGGTGATGACGGCCCCAAGGATGTGTGGGTTCAATGCAGTTAATCACAGCTGCTGTGAGCTCAAGGGTGGCCATGGCGTTCCATTCCTTTGGTTTTAACATTCCCTCCTCCCCATCCACAGTGTTCCTTGAACCTCAGGTGGAGGGTGTGTGGTTATAAATATCTCCTGTTAGGCTGAACGCTATATGGCCACTTATTCCCAGCACTTTGACCAGTTAGGAACCTTTTCATTAACCAATGCCCTCTACAAAACGACTTCTCTGTGCAGCCCCCCTCGTAAATGACCTCAAAGTCATTCTCAAGTCTTTACCTACTAGTTATATTTCCTTCTAGCTACAAAAGGCCTGCTCGCGACTTCATGCACACCCAGCTTCTGCTTTTCTGCTGGGCTTGCAGGAGAGATGAGAAGAGCATACATATAAGCTAAGTACATGGCAAAGATTTCTGATCTAACCTTCATAACAACCAGAACAGGGTTTTTATCAACTCCGTGTAACAGGTAAATAAACTGGAACCTTCAGCAAAGCCAAGTATTTGTCTTATGAAGCAGCTATGGTAAGACAGAGGTGGACTTCGTGCCTGATCTGTGGGGCTCTGGATAATTCTATTCTTGCTCTAGACCTTGGTGTTGTATTACATAGCTAGTTATTTTCCAGATACATAGAAGACGCTAGCTTGGAAGGAAAGTGAAGGAGCCTCAAATCTCCTTCTCTTAGCTGTGCACAGATGCCAAGCCCAGGGAGATCAATGGGCCTGCCCGTGAAAAGGCTCCAGGAGGAACAATTGTCTGCAAAATTGTTCCAGGCAGAAACTGGTTTAGATTCACTGCATGTTGAAATCACACATGGCAGCAAGACTTTAGTTACAACCTGAGTGACGCAAGGTCTAGGCTAGAGTTTACTCAGCTGACACCATAGGAGAGCAGTTGTACAATGGAAAGGAGGTCACCAGTAAAAGCTTACAGCCCAGTGCCTGGCCCCCAGCTGGAACCTCAAACACATTCACTTAACTTCTGCCATTCAGATACAGTCACTCACCCAGAACCCACGCTGTGAGCTCTTCTAGCCCTATAAAGTCAGCTCCCGGTTTGACAGAGAAGGGTGATGTCTAAGAGAGGGGATGAGCTAGCTAGCATCTGTCGGACGGTTGCAAGATGGACCAGAGAGTGGCATGACTCTTCCCCCCTGAGCCACTTCAGTACCCTGCCCCAGTGTGAGAGTGTAAAGAAAAACACAGGCAGCTCCTAGTGGGAACCGTTTGTTACAATTGCCCTCCATAAAGCATTTGTTTCCACAGCAGAGCGCAGGGGAAGCCCGGGAACTGAGAAACAGCTCACCCTGGGATTTACAGTTCCGTGTCTTACTTATGTCTTTCAGTCAGAGGCCAAACAGATTCATGTTTTCCTCTCACACAAACTGCCTTTGTTCCCTTTCCCTGAGACCCAGAAACTGCCAGGCTCTCTACTGTCTGAGATAGCTGACTATTCCCCATGAAACCTCTTGAAGGAGAACACTGCTCGCTCCAATAGACAAATTCCCGAAGACAGGGGATGTAAGGAATTGGGGGCAGGGGTGGGGGGGCACTTAGGAACTTGACTGGTGGATGCGGCTTCAAGGGGAGAGTTGAAATAGGCAGTCATTGAGTCCTATTTTCACATTGCTGCCCCGTAGCTGCTGGAAGAAGTACCCATTGGTTAGGTGGCATGGCACCTGCTTCTGCCATGTCTCCAAAACAATGGCATCTTTCAAAGTAAGAAGCGCGTGGTCCAGGAAGGAGACACAACATATTGATGGGAGAAAGATGAGTGTGGATGGGAGAGGAGGAAGAGCCATCAGGAGTGTCATGAGGGCAGGGATTGGAATGTGGTACTGGAGGACAAGTTGTGACTCAGTTCCCCCAGGGTGAAATGACCTTGGACAAATCACTCTGAACCTTGGCTACACAGTCCCCCTCTATGAAACCAAGCAGAATAATATGGGTAGGAGGACATTTATGGGAGTTATTGTACACATAGTTTTAAATCTCATAAAAATTCAACAGCCCAAACATAGTAACGTATTTGTCTTATGCAAACTTGGATTCCAAACACAAAGCTCATAGCACCAAGGACCTTTTGCATTAGGAAAAAAGTCGTTCTGCCTCAGTAGCTTCTGGTTATCAAACCATTGAGGGGAGCAGGTGGTACCATCTAGCTAACAGGGCATTTTGAGAGACAACCCTCAGGGTTTGTCCTTTAGATTGATTTCTTCCTATTCTGACTGGGCAGCATGCAGAAAAAAAAAATTATCCAAATAAGAGGCAGATTATGTTTCACCATCTCTGAAGCTGGTATCCTGTGGAACTCGCTCTGAAGACCAGGTTGAACTCAGAGATCTACCTGCGGCTGCCTTCCCAATGCTGGGATTAAAGGTGTGTACCACACGACTGGCCTGAAACTTTTCTTTAGTTCCTTTTCACTAGTTGGAACCTTTGCTGGATGGGATCTTGCCCTGAGGTCACCACTCCCTTTGTTCCATTTAACAACAGGCTTCGCTTTAATCTGTTTACCTCTCTCAACCCAGAATTTAGCTCTATTCTACTTCCTCATGCCCTTTTCTCCCCAAACTGTACATTTTGTGTTTTTTCCTACTCACCTTGCTCCTTTTTTATTATAGATCTGCATAAGAATAAACACAGGTAACTACAGAACAGAGTCTATACTAGGTTATTTTGAGATTTCCTCTGCCAACACAATCAATCCAAAACTCTTCGCTTTGGCCTCAATTAGACCCTTCAGACATGGTCAAAGAGCAATCCACTCTTCACCAAAGGATCACAAGAATGGTCTCTAGGTCACGTAAAAAGATTTTTCTTCTCTGAAGCCTCTTAAGCATTCTTCCACATTTCAAATCACCCTCAGCACCACTGTCTTCCAGGCTTCCACTAGTGCGGCTCATTAAGTCAACTTAAAGTGTTCAACTGCTTTTCTAGTCCAAAATCCCAAAGTCCACCTTCCTCAGAGCAAAAGCATTGTGTGGACTATCACAGCAATGCCCCAGGACCTGGGACCAACTTCTTTCTTAGTTAGGGTTTCTATTGCTCTGTTTTCAATTCTTAAAATTAAATTAATTAAATGGCCTGCCTTGCCAATTTGTGGTAAAAGTCAAATAAAGGATACAAACAACAACATTAAAAAAAGGAAAGAAAAAAAAACATTGAAACAGAGAAGAGTAAGGGATGGCCTATATTAGGTATGTTAATTCATGAAGCAAAATCTCATGAAATGACTAAATAACGAGAAAAGGAATGAGTAGACCAATATAAACCAGAGAGTGATGGAGCCACTAGAGGGGTCCATTCAAAGGCTGCAAAAATCAATCTTCAGAGGGCATAGAATCAACCTGGTTCCCTTGTGAGAATCCAGAACTGTCCAGCATCAGATCATGTCCAGAGCATCCGGTGACATGATCAGGGTTCAAGGATGGTCTTTGCTTTGGGGGAAAATGAAGCAAGATCCTATAGGAACAGGACACAAATACAAGCCAATAGAAATTCTAAATACAGCCTGGAGAGATGGCTCAATGGTTATGAGCAGTCACTGCTCTTCCAGGGAATCAGAGTTCAATTCCCAGAACCTAAGTCATGTGGCCTTCACGGACTTGTAACTTCATTTCCAAGGCCATCTGATGGCATAGTCTCATCTCCAGAGGCAGTCAAACACACACACACCTGTACACATATAAATAAAAATAAATCTTTTAAATTTCTAAAGAAACCTATAAAATCCTAAACTACTTGAAGTTCTTCACAAGTAGATGGTAGAGCTTAGGGAGTGGGGCATACTTCTCCCAACAAAAACCAGAGAAGCAAAACTTACCCAGTGTGATTAATATTGATTTTGTATCACTTTAATGAACTCTTGAATACTTTGATTCTTCCCAATTATCAGAGCAGTTTTGTTTTTCACCATTTTTTTTCTCATTCTAGGTGAATAATATGTTGAAGGGTGTTTGCCACTATTTGTTTAATTCATTGGTTTTCTTTGTCTTTTCCATTTGAATTTTATTTGGATAGTCTACACCAGATTGTTATTCCTCCTTGGGATAGTCTACACCAGATCATTATTCCTTCTTGGGATAGTCTACACCAGGTCATTATTCCTCCGTGAGATAGTCTACACCAGGTCATTATTCCTCCTTGGGATAGTCTACACCAGGTCATTGTTGCTCCTTGGGATAGTCTACACCAGGTCATTATTCCTTCACAGATGCTGAGTACTGCACACCTCAGAAATCTGTGTGTCTTTTTTCCTTGTGCCTAAGAATAGCACTATTAGGGAGTGTGGCCTTGGTGGAGGAAGTGTGTCACTGTGGGGGTTGGATTTGAGGTCTTTATCTCAAGCATCACTCAGTGTGGCAGTTGACTTCCTGTTGCCTGCAAGATGGAGCACTAAGCTCTAGCACCACATCCACCTGCAGTCCACCATATTCCTGCCATGTTGATAATGGACTTAACCTCTAAAACTCTAAGTGAGCCACCCCAATTAAATGTTTTCTTTATGAGAGTTGCTGCGATCAAGGTGTCTCTTTATAGCAAGAAAAAAGCCCTAAGATTTTATATATATGTGTATAAAATATATACACACACACATATATATACATATATCCACAATGAGACCTACATGTGTGCATATTCATTAACATGTGCTTGCACTGACAGAGATGTAGGGCCAAGATCATTTATAAAACTGATTGATTTGAGTCACCTTACTTTGGAGTTTCAAAAGTATCTTTTAGAAAAACTCACATTAAAAGCTCCTCTGTCAAAGCAAAGATTATTTGGGAATGCAATGAGCAAAAATGATGAAACTGAGAGTTCAGACTCAGGACAGAAAAAATAAAATATGTAGGTTGTTAATGTTAGGAATGGGCGAGTAGGAACTTAGGAAGACAACAAAGTTGGAGAGGCTGCCCATGACGGCACATCTGGAGAGGCAAAGTTTCTATGAGGAGAGACAAGGCTAGCCAAAAAGATTCTGACCAATAAGATTGTGTTGGAAGAGAGTGGAAGTTGTAGCATTAAGACAGTAGTGCGCCCTACACCAGTTTTTGCTGTGGTCAGTGCTATTGCAGTGTACAGTGGACGTTAGGCTTTTCTCGGAGCTGTACCTTGAACAGAAAGCAGAGTGCATGCTTACGAAAATGGCTATCGTTTTGTGAAGCAGATGCAGTGAGTGGGGACAAAGTAGCCAAGAATTCCATGTTAAGTTTCTCCACAATCATCTCTCTTTAGCGTTCTCAGATTATCCATCAAGAGAGATTAAGAGTAGAAACGTGTCCCATTCAGGAAACGCACGGAGATGAAATAGCCCACCACCATCTGTCCCTGATTAGGAGTAATAGGTGGGGTAGAGCAACTATGAAAGCTTTTCCCTAGGATGGGTTATGAATTCACTCATTTGACATGGCTGAGAGCAGATCTCCTGCCTGGGTCATTGTCCTTACTCAAGGTCCTTTCATGCTTATAGAAGGAATGTACCATTCCGGAGATAACAATGAACGAGGGAGAAATTAGAAGCCTTCTGAAGACACTTAAAAGACACTGTTTGGACTGTTTGATGGACAAAGGAGACATTCTATCTTGTACACTGCCAGGTATCTGATAACAGGGCACAACTCAGAAAAGAGACAGGTTGAGACCTCAGAATAAGAGCCCTTGAACACTTAGCCATTCATTCTTGTAGCTCACCAGTGCCTACCAGCCAAACCCTAGATCAAGTACAACTGACTGCAAGGAGTCTTTCTGGTTCTATGCAGATAAATAACATTTCTTTCTTATCTTAATTCTTGTTGATTTTGCTGTTTCTCTGACCCGTGTGACATTTTCGTTAACCCCTGTGGTGTTTCAGAGCTGAGATCTGAAGCTGACTGCCTTGGGTTTATAATCTGATGTCTATGTTGCAATTTTTTTTCTGTCACATGGAGTGGAACCAGAACCTGCCTTACAATGTTATTACAAAAACAAAGAGAAAGAACCTTTGCAAAGTGCCAAAGGTGTTGCAGAAGCGGCCAAGGTGCCATGGTTGAAATGACTATAGCAGGCGGTCTAAATGGTACATGTAAGCCACCTCTCATAGAAGTAAGGCCTATGCATCAGGATCTGTGCTCAGTCTGCCTGTTTGGCCAATACAAATCCAGTGTGGTGTATAGTACACAACAACATTAATATATAATGAGCATAACATTCCTCAGGTTAGTAGATGAGGAATTAAGGGTAGAGGCTTGGGCATCAGACAGTGGAGAGGCGAGTCAGGTTAGACCAGGAACAGGACCATTCTCTAGAGTGTCTGCTGCCCTAGGAAACAGGTATTCTATTAACAGAGCCAAATGGGTTGGCCAGATTCAGACAAATGACATTACCGTGAAGGCATAATCCATTGGTAAGAGTAACAGTGAGAGGGCCTAGACAGAGAGACTCACTGTAAGGCAGAGCAGTTCTTTAAACTGATCTATTTAAATATGCTGGGTGAACAAAAATTATTCTTTATTGAGGATATGGCCACTGGTAAGTTTCCCATGCTCCCAGAGGATAACCACACACCATGCACTTATAGACAGCTTTAGTTTGACTTAGAGGTTGAGGAACTATAGAATACAGATAAATACATTGAATTAGACCATAGATAGATAGATAGATAGATAGATAGATAGATAGATAGATAGATAGATAGATAATGTTGGTATTGAGGATATGGAGGGAGCTGGATGGGGAAAAGGAGTGAATATAATCATATTTCATTATACACATGCATGAAATTCTCAAGAGTAAGGAATTGAAAAAAAACTTAATGATCTATTCAAGACCCACACAATAATATGGAAATAGTTTGTAAGGCCAAGGGTCCAATAATCTGCACAGTAATGTGACCACATAGTCAGTGTCTTATGTTCAGAAGGATGTAGATGAACATACCGTCTCCACATACGGCTGATTATTTGGATCTCCTATACAGTGGGTACTCATATCTGAAGTTCCAGATGGATGGAAACATTACCATAGGCAGTTAGTCAAATATTAGACCCATAGCTTACACTCCACAATTTCCATCATTCTTATGGTTGCAGTTGACAGGCTAGTGCATAATCACTGAGTAGATTGTTCTGAGTCCTTGGGATGATGGATATCTTAGTTACTTTTCTATTGTTGTGAAGCAACACCATGACCAAGGCAACATACACAAGAAAATATTCAACTGGAGGCTTGCTTGCTGTTTCACAGGGCCTGTCTATGACCATCACGGCCAATAACATGGCAGCATGGCAGGCAAGCATGTCGCTGAGGCAACAACTGAGCACTCATATCTGCAAATTGGAGACAAACAGAGAAACTGGGCCTGGCATGGACTTTAGAAACCTCAAAGCCCAGCCCCGGTGACATACCCCCTCCAACAAGGGCCTCCTAATTCTTCCAAAACAGTTCCACCAACAAGGGACCAAGTATTCAAATACATGAGCCTGTGGGGACAACGCTTATTTCAACCACCGCAATAGGTTTGACATAACTTGGGGTGCTGGTGGACTGTATGAACACGAACTCCAGGATGGTCACTAGCAAGAAGGGAGAAGGCAAGGGACAGGACTTCAGCTCTGCTCTTCATCTTGAACATTTTGCAGGCAAACTGACCATGTAAATATTCTTTGATCATCAATTTCCAAAGAAGCTCCTCAGCTTCATTACTGCACTCATCCAGCCAGAAAGCATAATCTCATGGTTCTGCCTTTGAAGGTAGGTGAAGCTGGGACCTGGGACAAGAAGAGGGTGAGAAAGTCAGGCCAGTTAAAAAGTAGGGATAGTTAGGGGACTGAGAGGTACTTGAGTTGAAGGGTTATCATTCCATAACAGCATGCTGAAAAAGGAAAGAATCACTCAATACACTTTGCCAAACAGCTGCTTGGATTGACTTTTTTTTTTAAGCCTCAAACAACCAAATTGTGTTGTCAAAGGTGTAGCTGAAACCACAGACCATGCTGTTTTAACAAATAATGGATGGGTTGGCCAGAATGGCAATTAGGATCTCAAGAAGAAAGAGATGAAAATAAAAATGAGCAAATTTTCTGAAGCTGCTCTCTCTACATGGGAGGTGCCTTGCCGTCTTTTAGATTTACATCGGATTAAGTTCATAGTCACAAGCAAGGAAGGACTCCAAAGAGCACGGGAGAGTTACATACAAGCCCTGTGGCCTGGGAGATCATTATGGCTGTAAAGTGCTTGCCATGCAAGTCGGAGGACCTGAGTTCAAACCTCAGAATCCATGTAATTTAAAAAAAAAAAAAGGCCATGTGTGTTGATGCATGCGCTTAATCTGAGCACTGAGGAAGCAGAGCCAGGCAGATTCCTGGGGATCACTGGTCAGCCAGCCTTACCTAACAGTTTGACTTCCAAATCAGGGAAAGACCTGTATCAAAAGAAAGAGAGATGATGCCCTGGGAACAACTTCTAGAGTTGTCTTCTGACCTCCAAACGCTCATCACACACACACACACACACACACACACACACACACACACACACACACACACACACACACACACGCATGCACACACAGAGACAATTACAAGTCAGTTGTTTCTCTTTTCTTCCCCAGTAACCACCCTGTGCGCAACTGCGAACAGAAAAAAACCAGGACTAACTATTTAAAATATCAGGGCTTTATTTCAGGTTTTAATTGTCAAACAGCTTCTGAGCCTTTCCTTTCTAGAGCACATACAGCCATGACAGGGATTACCCAGAGTCAAAAGAACAGTTTGTGGCTGTCTCCTGGGCTGGCTAACTCTTTGAAACTACTTCACCTGTAGACTTAAAATAAATAAATAAATAAATGGGCTCATTTTGAATTGGTTGCCAAGAACCAAAGCGCAGAGAACACACAGAAGAGAGAGCGAGGCTCCAGGGGCAGCATGGACGACAGAAAGCCCTAGACCGGCTCTGAGCTGACCGCACTCGCCTTCCAGCCTGGAGGCCCTCCTTTGCCCTAACTGCTCATGGCTGCACCTCCAAGGGACAATTTAAAAATATATAATTTTTTTTATCAAAGGCATTCGTGTTCACATGTTAAAAATCAAATTCTACTAAAAGGTCTATAATGAAAAATTGTGTTCCCTTGGTCCACCCTGCAGCCTGGCCCGAGGCAACAACTTTAAACACTATAGCTGTTTCTCGTGGTATCTTATTTCCACATCTCTGATAATATAGCCTTGCGTGCCTTCTCTTGACTTACCTTTTGTAGATATTGTTTATTAATTTCTTGGTGTTTTAGCAGAGAGTTTACCTCCCTTTTATTGCCTCCCTTCTCTTTTTATCTTTCCAATATAAATAATAGTTGAATTACTCATATTAGGTTGACAAGTAACCCCAAAAGGAGTGGCTTCAATTTAAAAAAATGGCTTATTTTGTGGAAGTCTCCAGATTTGTGGGTGGTCCTTTTGTCTCTCTAACCTGGCCTTACTTGTTTAACCTTGCAGAGGTGGGATGCTGGTGGGAGTTTTGCCATTCTCCACATTTTAAACCTGACCTTCTTCAGAGGACAGGAGCCCAAACGCAACAGGTGAACTCTGGTCCTCAATGGTCTAGGCATCATGTCTATATCACATGAGAGTCATCAAAGCAACTGACAAGGCGAACCTCTGGCTCCAGGGCAGCAGGAAGAGAAATTCATGGCCAAGTCTCATTGCAAATGGCAGGCATGATGAAGATGCATGCTGTTGCAGGCATCTTTAGAAATAATCCAGCCCTATTCTAATCTAGTTTAATCGATAGTGTTATTTAAATATTGTGCACTGCAGGGCCAAGTTCAATAGTCATAGCTCTAATTTTGCACAGTGCATTTTATCTTCCTTGGCTGAGGGTTACAATGGGGCCTCTGAATCCATAGGTTCTGCATTGTGGCATCGAGGCTGGGGGTTTTCATTCAAGCAAGGATCAAAAATATTTGGAAAAAGTTACATCTTTACTAAACATTACAGACTTTTTCTTTCATGTTATGATTTCCTAAACAATACAGCACAGCAACTATTTACATAGCATTTACATTGCATTAGGTATTTTTAGTTGTCTAAAGATGATTTCAGATACACGGAGAATGTACGTAACTCATATGCAAATGCTATGTAATTTTATATAAGAGACTTAAGCATTCATGAATTTGGGTCTACACTGAGTATCCTTAAACCAGTGCCTAAGTGTATTAGTTATGTGTCTTGTGAATGTGACAAAATAACCAACAAAAGAAGCTCAAGGAAAGGAGGGTTTATTTGGGCTCCCAATTCAAGGTCAGAATCCGAACATGGAGAAGGAATGGTGGCAGGAGCCTAGGCAGCTGGTCACAAGGCATTCCCAGTTAAGAGAGCAAGAAACGTTGTTTCTCAGCTTGGATTTTTCTTTTTATTTAGCCTAAGGACCCAGCCTATGGGACAGTGTCATCTACAATTGAAGTGGGTGTGCCCACTTCACTTAACCTCATCTAGATAACTACTCACAAGCACGGCCGAACCTGTGTCCTAGGCGATTGCAGAGCCTGTCAAGGGTAGCAGCCAATACTAACCAGCACACCAAGGATGCAAGGAAAACCATACTTTGTTCAATTGTTCCGTAATATTAATAGTTCACTTTCCAAACGTTCAAATGCACCAGGTATCAGACGGCTAAGAAAACCTATCCAGTTCTCTGTCCTCCACTGTCTAGGATACACTCATCCCGCCTCCTCATCCTGGTATTCTGCACTGGCTGCTCTCTAAGTCTGCAAATAAAGGACAGAAGGAACATTTTGAAGCTTCTTTAGTGTCCAAAACAAAAACCTCAGAGGAAATCGGGTGCCACAAGAGTGAAAGGGTGGTTTTGCAACAATGTCTTCATTCTACTGAAGAGGGGCGGGGTCAGCTTCCGTGAGGTCAGTGTGACTTCACAGGGAAAGAGAGTTCCAGGGTTTAGTAAACCACCATAAACCCGTGAGAACAATGGAAGGGACCAGTTACTGGGAACATAATAACTGGATTCCCACGGTTCTTGCAAAAAGTGGAGCTGAAAAACAGAGGGCTTTCTTAGTTTTGCAGAACGCAAGAAAACGGCGTTGGAACTTAATGGTGTCATTTCTAACGAGGATCAAAGTGAAAAGTGAACCTTATAACCCACATTTTGTTTCTGTCTTTTTTTTTTTAAAGCTTAACATTTTCAACTCTGAAAAGAGAAAACTAAACATGGATGTGGAGATGGGAAGATTTTATTATTCTTGGCTGCACTGTTTACAAATTTCAGATATTAAAGCCTCCTTTGTGGATTTGGGAGCTTAACACATATAGGTCAGGTACTTAGACAGTGTTTACATATTGACAAATTTAACAAATACTTTCTCTTGTTCTAGTTATTATTTAGAACTCGCTTAATGGTTCATTAACATGCTACCGGAAACCTTAGGGTTATGATAGAAAAACAAGCAAACAATCCCCCTTCATTAGAAAGCAGAAGACTGAAAATTGATGTAAAGCTCTTGAAATATTTTGAAAGTCTCTTGTACCGGAACTATCGATAAAGTTAAAATTTTGTTAGTTCTAACACAAAGAGAGAGAAAAATGAGAATAATAATAATAATTTCGCCAAACACGATGTATGTTGTTATTCCCTAAGGTGGTGGCAAAGGTGGTAAACTGAGGGAAACTTCTAGCTTTAGAGTATCAGATCACACAGCAATGGCAAGATGACTCTTTAAAATCATGAAGAAAGAGTGGACATGAAGATGGCCTAGTAGAACAGACAATGGATTTGCAGCAGAAAGAACCAGATTTACTGTATCTTAACTGAGGCTTGCTGCAGGAGGCAGTGGCAGGAGGTGTGTCGCAGGCCAGGTTTTTCATTCCTGTCTCTCAAAAGTTCTTTACTGAACAACTAGTATACGCCATGTGTTGTGCTAGTAATTGGGATACAGCAAAGGAATATTTGGCTTTTTTATTACTTATTAAAGAATTAGGTGAAGTCAATAAATCTTCCCTCTCATCCTCTTAAAAAAAAAAACTGACCCAGATGGTGAATGGATTGAAGACAATGATCCAGATTCAAAATGATGTCAGTACATCACAAAGAAAAACTCTACCCTTGGTTGCGCTACTCTTGAGAACTTGCTTAATGTCTCCAAGTCCCCACTGTTTTGTTTATAAAAGAGAGTCTGATGGCAGCTGTTTGGCTTATTATGAACCTTAAAAGCAAGATGTAAAGAACACAGCACAGTGTTTGGAATACGCTAGGTGCTTAAAGATAAAAAGCCTTTACTGCTATGTGAATGGTCTCTTCATGGGTGCTCATTCATTCATACGCTGAGGACCTTTAGAATGAATTAGGTGGTTGTATTAGGGTTCTTTAGTGCAACTGAATTTATAAGATGAATCTATATATATATATGTATATATATATAAAATGTATGTATACACATATATAAATAATACGTATCCCATATATAATGTATTCATATATTATGTGAAAATAATTTAGGTGGCTGTATTAGGATTTGCTATAGTAACTTAACTTATAGAATGAGTCTATATTTATACATAAATAACAAATATCTAAATATAATTTAGATATAGTAAATATATAATAAATATATTAATACATAATATAATATATAATATGGCAAATAATATATATGATAATAAATACCATATATATATATGATTCGTCATAATGACTTACAGGCTGCAGTTCAGCTAATCCAACAATAACTGGCCATGAACACAAAGTCCAAGAATCCAGCTATTGTTTGGTTCACAAGGTTGGTCTTCAGTGTATGCTGGAATCCTAAAAAAGGAGGCTCTAATGCCAGTGAAGGAATAGATGTGCTAGCAAGGTGAGGGCAAGCAGGCATAGAGTGAAAGCTTCCTTCTTCCATGTTTTTATATAGGCTTCCAGCAGAAGGTGTAGCCCAGACTGAAGGTGTGTCTTCCCACCTTTAGATCCGGATCAAAGATGTGTGTCATCCCTACCTCAAAGGTCCAGACTAGAAGTGGCTTCACCCACTTCAAACCAAGCAAAAATAAAATCTCTCACAGGTATGCACTCTACTTCTGGAATGTAGTTCTTTCCAGATGTAGTCAAGTTGACAACCAAGAATAGCTATGCGAGTGATTAAGAGAAGTAAGGTGATCACACCAAGGTCAAATAATGAGCCATTCAGACAGTTTTATTCTCCGTTTCTGATTTTAAAAATATATTCTATCTTCTCATGCCCAAGATTTTGTTTTTATATTCTTGCCACAGAGATCACAGTTATTTTAGTGATATCAAGTTATAGTAACTTTATAGAGTATGGAGATATATTAAGAGTCCAGGCTGGTCTACAAGATCTAGGTCCAGGACAGGCTCCAAAGCTACAGAGAAACCCTGTCTCAAAAAAAAAAAAACCCCAAAAAAAAACCAAAAAAGAAAAAAAAGAGTTTAAGGAAGACATTTTACTATGTGAATTAGAATATCTATATTACTGCCATTGTGGGCTAGCTACTCTTAGTGTAACTCAAGACTATTGATTTTAATTCAGCCACATTCCTTTCACCAAAATATCACCCTACTGTATAAAGAAAGGTAATTTCTATAATTGATCACAGGTAAGATGAAGAAGAAGCTGATGAAACCCGAGCCACCCTTCTCCTGGCAGTCAGAAGAGTGAACAGGCTGGGTGAGGCATTAGAAATCAAGAGAGAGCATGCATGATTTGTTCACTAACTGAACTGCATCTCACATTACTCTCAGGATGACGGCCCCATCATGACAGCATTGCGGGCCCTCGTGTGACCAGTGACGAAAGAGGACCAAGTCTAAGTGACTTCCCAAGTCTCATGACTTGTCCCCGACAAAGGAAATCCAAGGGTTTGTGGCTTGACTTTCCATACTGCTTCTCTTGATTTCTCTTTGCACAGGCTGTTTCGCCTTTGACGAGTCATGGATTCTATACTATATCTCAAGATGCCCTTCCTGTCAACTGTGCCGTACCTGGCTGTTTCTTCCACCCCAGAGGATAGTCCCTTCTACAAGGCTGTGTTCTTGCAAGGAAATAGAGCAGGAATGGAAAGTTCAGGAAATACATTTGAAGTTGTTATTGTCTTCAAATATATTCATATTTTAAAAAGCTCTCAGCCCGCTTTGCATGTTATTTGTATCATGGCTTTAGTTGTTCCTTAAATGGATATTTGCTAAGTGCCACCACCACTCTGAAAGTCAAAACTACATCAAGGGATGAAAACAAAAATCCGTGATCTTGTTGAGATTATAAAATGAAGGAGACAAACAGTACAAATAAGCAAAATATACTTATTGTTATATGGTAAGATTTATTTATTTTTTTGTAAGATTTATTTTTTTAAAAAATAAACATTTATTTTATTCAGGGTGATTTGTGTGCATGTATGTCTATGTACCACATGCATGCCTGTTGACAGAGGAAGTGGTGTACCCCCGTGTGGGTGCCAGAAATTGAACCTGGGTTCTTCTCAAGAAAAACAAGTGAGCCAATTTTCCAGTCCCAGACATCAAGATTTAAAGAGAAAAGAACCAAGACGAAAGAGGCAGTAGTGTGAAGGTGCTAGGATGTATTGGAAATTTAGAGAGTTTTCAGAAAACACTTTGCTAAAAGGCCAATAGCTGGGTGGTGACCTGAAGGAAATGTGGGTGAGCCTCAAGGCTGCTGGTAGCATAGTGTGCTGAATTCTAAGGTGACATCAGGCCTTTGGCTCCTGGGATCGATTCTCATCACTGTACTGTGAGGCACAAGGGATTTTGTGGACGCAATTACGGGTGCTCATCCACTGATCTTAAGGTAGGATGATCGTGTACATGGCACTATTCCAATCCCATGAGGCCCACCAAAGCAAAGTTTTCATCAGTTAGGAGAAACAGAAGGTGCGGTAGGAACTCAGTATCAGGGAGATGTCTCAGCTTCGTCCTGTGGTAACATGCTACCTGACACAAAGCGGGGAAGGTATTCCTAAGCTTTTGGTTTCAGAGCTTTCAACCCATGTTAGGCTGGTTCCATGGCATCTAGGCCCATGGTAGGGCAGAACATGGTGGTGGACAGGAATGGTAACACATAGCTTCTAGATGTCTGATAGCTATGAAACACAGAAAGAAGCCTAGTGCAAGACAGAGCTCCTGAGGACATAATCACAGTAACCTATATCCCCCAGTTTCTATCACTTCCTATAAAGGACATTCAATTCTGAATAGCTCGGAGTGGATTGATCCATCAATTAGATTATATCCCTCATTTTTCATTGATTAGATTTAATCATCTTTCAATAACTGGATCTATCGATTGGAAACAAGTTTTCAAATTGTGGACATTTTGGGGGGCACTCTTTCTATCTCAGCCATAACGGGTATTTATTGCCGAGGTGGAGGAAGTCACATGGAACTACTAGAGAGAGATAGCTAGAACTGTGAACAAATGCCTTCTACAACCAGGAAGAAATATGGGATCCCCTGAACTACAGTCACTAGGGACTAAATTCATCCAATCACCTGACTGACCCAGGAACTAGGTTCCTCCCAGAACCTCCAGATAAGAAGCAATGCACACACAGGCAGCGCACAAAGTGTACTGTGGCTTTAAAAAGGACCACATGAGTTGAGAGGAAAAAGCAATGGGGAGTAAAGAAGGAATTGGGGATGATTTGACCAAAACACATGTGCATATGTGAAGGTCTCAAACAACAACAACAAAAAAATAAAATGAAGAAAGAAGGAACCAAGCTGGTTTTCAACTACAGTTAGTCTGGTCAGGTCCTAAGAGTGTAACTTACCTGGATTTCTAAAGTGCATGGTTGTGTGGTAATAAAGGTTGTTGCTTCAAGTAGTTATGTTGTATGGAGCGGGCCGCTTTTTTGACCCGGCCGCCCGGCTAACTTACACCCAAAATAACCACACAAAAATTGTATTAATTAAATCACTGCTTGGCCTATTAGCTCTAGTTTCTTATTGGCTAATTCTTACATCTTCATTTAACCCATTTCTATTAATCTGTGTATCGCCACGTGTCTATGGCTTACCGGCAAGATTCTAACCACTGTCTGTCTCAGGCAGAAGATCCATGGCATCTCTGACTCTGCCCTTCTTGCCAGCATTCAGTTCTGTCTTCTCTGCCTACCTAAGTTCTGCCCTATCAGGCCCAAAGCAGTTTCTTTATTCATTAACCAATGAAAGCAATACATGAACAGAAGAACCTCCTACACCACAGTTATGTCTTTATTAATTTATTATGCTGCAATTTAATTGCAAATGAGTGCTTAGGGAAACAGGAATTTAAAACTCTCAGCCACGGTTTCACGTTCAGGGTGCTTAAGAGAAAAGGACAACATGTATGGAGTCCCCTGGCTCAAGCATAGAGAAGTCAAGCCCTGGACTCCAGCAAAGATGGGGGGTCACCAATACTGAGCCATGCCTGTGTTCTGGCTATAACCAGAGCCCTGTATTCTTACTGTGTCACATCGCCCCTCAAAAGGTTGTCATTTTATAACAATATTTTCACTCCATTTTTGTGGCCCCTTGAAAGCACCAGGTACTGTAATTCTTTTTGGTTTTCCCTACTTTCAAGATCAAGTGCGCAGCAACACTGGGATGATTTTATGATTATCTGCAAGAATAAACGTTCAGTCCACTGTTCTTCATTTCATTTCTGTCCAGTGATGTCCTGGGAAGATGTAAGGTTGTTTATTGAGTTGCTGACAGGTGAAGAAATCAGACAAAAGAAGCTGTGGTCTTAATTTGGTTAACTTGCGCTCTTTCCATCCCCAGTGCCTGTCTATTCACCTAGGAAACCAATGCAGAGTCTGAGAGCATCTCAAAACAATAAAACGTTTCAAGAAATGACACTTTGAATCTCTTCCATCAACCTACCCTTGTATATTTTCTTTTAAAATGAAATAAAGCAAAAAATGCTCAGGTGGGTTTCTCCTGGTGTCTACATCAAAGAAGAAATTAACAGAGAAAAACATCTTATAATGGAAACAAACAAAAACTGGAAACACAATGTAACAAAGCACATTGAAGACCACAAAAGCTGTCCCAGGAAGGAAATTTAACAAGGTTAATACCTACATGGAAAGAAAAAGAAACTGCTCAAATAAACTGCTTAACTATACATCTCAGTGAGGTAAAAAAAAAAAAAACAAGTCAGATTTTTTTTTACAAAGAAAAAGAAAAGAAATAACATATTAGAAGCCAGAAATAAGTGAAATAGGAGCCAGAAAAACAATAGCAGAAACCAGAAAATACTTAGACAGACACTTAAAATAAATATGTAAATCTGAAGAGTGCTTACTTAGATTAAAAGAAAAAATATTCTGATAAATAAAATTTGAATGAAAGGTGACACATTGCAACTGATATCACAGAAACATAAAGGATCCTAAGAAACCACTATAAGCAGCTACGCAGCAACAAACGGGGAGTCTAAAAGCGATCAATGTGTCCCTAGAAACACATGGCTCATCAAGGCTAACGCGTGAAGAGAGAGAAAGTCATAATATACTAGTAGCAGGTAAGAAAACTGAACCAATCATTGGGAACCTACTTACTGAGACAATCATTGGTAAGTTATTAACATGAAAATAAAAAATGGCGATATTTGCTAATCATTATCAATTGACAGGTTCTAGAATCCCCTGAAACAAGCCTTAGACCCGTTTCTGGAAGTACCTCTATTGAGTTAATTGAGATAGGCAGACCCTCCCTAAATAGGTGGTAGCATTGCCTGGGACAGGTCTCAATACAAGGTAAAAGCAAAATACCACAAGCGTTTCCTGCCCTGCAGCTAACTGTGGACACTTTATCTTCCCCACTATGATAGATTGTATCCTCTAAAACTGTAAGACAAACTAAATCCTGCCTTCCTTTAGTTGCTTCCTTCTTTGTCAGGCATTTTGTAATGGCAAGACAAGTAACCAATGGAAGGGCTCTATGGCACCACTGAATTGTACCAAATATATAAAGGATAATTAATGTCAATCCTTCTGAAACAACACTCTGATACTGAAACCAAACCCAAACAAGCATTGTAAGTGAAGAACTAAAGGCCAACACCAAGAAAATTTTGCAAGGAAATACTAACAAAACAAATTCAACAACACTTGTAAAATATATCGTAATCTTATAGTAGGATTTATGCATGGATTCAAGGATAACTCAACATATGCAAATTAATGCATGTGATATTAACTAAACAAATGAAAAAATCATATAGCTCTCAGTAGGTTTTTTTTTAAAAAGGCATGTTATGTTATTTCATGATAAGTTCCCCCAATAAGTTAATATAGAAGGAATGTACCTCAGTACGTTAAATGTCATATATGATGAACCCACAACTAATAGTCATTTTTGGCTTTTTGAAATATCAGCTAAAATTGAGAAGACAACTCTCAGTTGCTAACTTGAGATCGAGAACAATCTGAGAGATGGGCCTCGGGTTTTGTTTGTGGAAGAGTATCTTGACTAGTTCAACTGATTCTACCAATGAGTGTGGCACCCACCCCTGACGTGGAGTCCCAACTGTGTAAAAGACAGAGAGTAAAGTTGAGCACAGGCAGTGTTCATCTCCCTCTTCTTCCTAACTGTAGACACACTGTGTGCAGTTGCTTCAGGCTCCTGCGAACCTTTCCTTCTTCAATTTGCTTTGGTCAGGGTATTTTCTCCCAGCAAAAGGAAAGGAAGATCATACAGAACATAAAGGAGGAGGCATTTATCTGAGTTCAGGGGTTCATAAGTTTCAGTCTGTGATCGCGTAGGCCTGAGAGAAGGTGGAAATATTACAGTGGAAAGCTGCTTACCTCATGAGAAGTAAGAAACAGGAAAAGAGAAAGATTGAATGAGCTACATGTATCCCAAAGGCTTGTCTTCAATGGCCTTCTCCCAAAGAGTACCCACTCCCAAATAGTCAATTAAGATATGAATTCCACTGGTGACGGAAAAGCCCTCATGGTCTAGTTATTTCTCAGTGACCTCAGCTGTTAAATAGTGATTCCTCAGGATCAACATGAGTCTTCAGACGTTTCACGTCTAAACTACAACACTGGCGAATAGCTAAAGTAATTTCTTCAAGACAAGAATGTGTCGTTTCGGTACTGTTACTCTGTACAGTACTGACTCAAATTATGGGAAGGTCTCACATTAGAAAGAAGAATATCTGTATTTGTGAATGACATAATCTTATGTGTAAAAACCCAAAGACACCACTAAAAAGAGACAGAAGCATGAAGTCAACATAGACAAAGTATTCACTTATGTATACTGATTGTGATTTATCTGAGAGGAACATGAGGAAAGAATCTACTATAAAATAGCATTAAAATAAGGAATGTCATTAAGCAAGGAGGTAAAAGATCTCAACACAGAAAACTGCCAGCTTTAATGAAAGAAACAGAAGAGGGGAGAAAGGAATGGAAGGATTCTCTATATTCATGAATGTGAAGAATTTCTACTGTTGAAATATCCACATTTCTGAAGAGACTTTGTAGATTCCTTACCAAGAAAATCATGTATACTGATGCATTTCTGTTCCACAGTAAAAGCACCCAAATAAGAATATAAATTCCCTTCAAAATTAGTAAAAAAAAATGAATTTTTGAATTAAAATTAGCACAAATCTTATCTCACAAAATTAAGTTGAAAATTGCGACAAATTAATTCATGAGGATATTTTCTATTGAAGACATAAAAGGCTATCATAAATATATACTGGCATAATCTCCAAAGTACTAAAACATCTATCAAGGGGAATACTTTTTAATGAGATGAAATAGAGATTCTATACATAGATCAAAGAACATATGATAATACAGAAGATAATGTACATTTGCTAGTGACAAACATGTCTAACGTCATTATAAGCATTTAACATTTATAAAAACATAAATTTATATACATGGACACATTAACCACTTTTCTCATCACCTTGACAGAACAGCTGACAAATGACTAAAGAAGAATGTGTTCTGTCTTGTGGTTCAAGGGGATACAGTCCAGCGTGGGGGGGGGGGAGGTCCAGCCACGGGCAGCTATGGTGGTGTGACCATGCAACCCAGCCTCCTTATCTCCTCACATCTCAGTGCAAATAGAAGCTGAGATGGGGCAGAAACAGGGTCCGACTCTAAATGTCACAGTTCTCCCTTCCTACAGGAACTCACTTCCTCTGGCTAGGTCCCAACTTCTAAAGGTTCATAACTTTCCAAGATGGTGTGACCAGATGGGTACCAATTCTTTGAACATGAGCCCATGCGGGACATTTCTCGTTCAAACCATGACATATTAAAATGTCCAAAACATGTATAAAGTTAAAAACCTAAATGCAAATATAACAAAAAAACAGGAAAGCATTGAAGAATATTTTACAATAAGCAATTATTGTAAATAATTACTCTATCAGGATAAAACGGCTACGTAGAAAACCGAGTAAGAAAGCAAATTATAAATCAAGGAAATAGCAAAGCACATTCGAGCCAATGTTATTACTATAAACCTCTCAACCTTCCTAAACCTGCGACCCTACAGTTCCTCATGCTGTGGTGACCCCCCCAACCATAAAATTATTCTTGTTGCTACTTCATAACTGTAATTTTGCTACTCTTATGAATGGTAACATACATATTTTTGGAGATAGAGGTTTGCCAAAGGGGTTTCAGCCCACAGATTGAGAACTACTCATGGCAGAACGCACACAGATATCTCAATGGGAAAGTGTGCAGATGTCTAGTAAGGCACCTCAGCTTCAGCGTGTGTACTTATTTCTCCACAAAGCTTCCAAGAGCAACAGCATAGAACGACAGAGTTATAAACCCAAGGTCAAAAAGAGTAAAGGAAGGCGTAAGACCTGGATAGAATTGGAGTGACTCAAAAATGTCTTAATGTAGGACTAAGGGAGATAGCTCAGTCAGTTAAGTCTTTGCCTGGCAAACTCTAGGTCTTGAGCTCGGTCCACAGAATTCAAGTTTTAAGAGCTGAGCACGGTGACTCTCACTTATAACTCCAGCTCCAGGGAGCCTTAGACAGGCAGTTCCTGGTGCACTCTGGCCAATCAATGTAGCCTACTTGGCACATACCAGGCCAGAATGAAGTTCTGCCTCAAAAAAAAAAAAGACGGATGGCACTTGAAGTGCCCCCAGCCCTCTGACCTTTGCACACATGGACATGAATACACATGTGCACCCCCCACATACACGCACATGAATTCACATGAATTTTTAAGTAGGGAGCCGAGTGGCTCCTAACCCTTGTTAATAACACTCTCTCAAGAACAGACTGTGCAAGGCTCTGTTCTTACATGACAGACTATTCATTTCTCCAGCTTCCTCGCCCCACGCTTATACCCTCTCATCCCATAGAGTACTGTATTTAATCTATAGCTTAGTTACACTGCACCCCCCAAATAGGTTAGGATTTAATCTCTCATACCCTTTCATTCCATAAAGTACTGTATTTAATCTATAGCCTAGGTACATTGCACCCCAACAATAAGTTAGGATTTAATATCTCATTCCTTTTCATTTTATAGAGTACTTTGTTTAATCCATAGTCTTGTTCAGTGTACCCCAACAATAGGTTAGGATTTAGTCTCTCATAACATTTCATCCCATAGGGTACTGTATTTAATGTGTAGTCTAGATACAGTATACCCCAATAATAGGTTATGATTCAATCAGCCTTGAGTCAGGAATAAATCCAACTTGGTTTTGGTGTATAATAATTTTGGTGTATAATAATTCTTTAATATTGAGTTGAGGGCTTTGAAACTGAGGTCATATAAATTGTTATTTATAGATTTACCTTTTCTTGGTCTTTTTTAGATATTGAGGTAATCCCAGCCTCATAAAGTATCCTTGGAAATCTCCCTCCTCTCTTTTTCTCAAGGAGATTATGAGAAATTGGATATTAATTTTATTTTAAAATGTTTGGTAGTGTTCTCTAGAGAAATCATCTTGGCTCATAGATATATGTTTGGGGTATTTTTCAATTAAGAATTCAATTTTGAACACGATTACAGAAATATTTATATGAACCCTATTACATCAAGTGATTTCATTTTAGCCTCTGAAGTTTTAAAGCTGTGAGCTGTGTTTTCTAAGTTGCCAAACTTGTGAGCACAGAGTGGTTTATAGTGTCCCTCTGTCACACTTATGGCTGAAGGATCAGTGGCAACATCACTTGATTTATGCCTGATATTAGGAATTATTTTTTTCCTTTTTAAATCTTAATCAGCTCTGCCAGTGTTTTATCAACTCTACTTATAATAAGTAATTACCATGTTTTCTCTTTTTTGTATGTGGTTCTCTATTTATTTCTTCTTTTATTTTCTCTGCTTAGTTTTGGTTAATTTTCTCCTTTCCATTTTTTTTTAAATTCAGGTATGAATTTAGGTAACTTAAGACTTTTCTCCTTGGCAAAATGTAATACTCTGTTCAGTAAATCTCCCTCTCAGCATTGTTTTATCTATACTTTTGGATGCCAATAAATCATATTTTAGTCTTATTCAATCTTAGGTACATTTCACCCCCTTCCTCCTCTCTTGGCATGGTCCCACACAGTAATCCAGGCTAGCCTGAGTGTGTGAGCCTCCTTCATCAGCTGGATGAATACACCCTGCTCAGAGTTTCCCTCTTCCTGTAAGAGTCCTTCTGTGATCCCCAGATTCTGTAGAAAAGTCTTCTAAGTATATTTTAAGGCTTTCCCCTTCCTTTCCACTAACAGTCTCTAGTTTGATTCTCTTATAATCCAATTTTGAGGTGAGTGTTGTGGTCCACGGTGTAGCCTGTTGCAATGAGTGTTTTGCAGGGCTTGAGGAGAAAAGGGGAGTATTCAATTTTTCTATGTCCTAGCTGATTTATGTCTGTTAGTTCTGTAATTCCCAAGAGTGGGATATGGAAGTCTCTGGCTGAAATTGTCCATGTAAATCATTGATTTAACTCCACAGATTTTGCTTTATGCATTATATGGTCCTGTTATTGGGTATGTACATACCTAGGATTGTTGTGACGCTCTTGTTATCTGTGATGCCCTTTCCTCTGAACTCTACATTGTGTAACATTAACAACACTAGATTCTTTAATAATAGCACCTCCCCTTTAAGAAAACAATCACGTTGACATGATGCCATTTTCTGTCCTTTTCACTTTTGTCTACTCATTTCATTGCATTTGAAGTGATTTTTCTTTAAGTAGTATATGGTTAGATTCTATTTTTAAAGCTTTTATTTTAACTTTTATAATGCGTCTATGTATATATCTGTTTGGGATAGGTGTTCAAGAGTGTAGTGCTCACAGAGGCCTGACGAGGGCATTGGATCCCCTGGAGCAGAGTTACAGGCACTTGTGAAGCATTTGATGGGGTGCTAGGAACCAAATTCAGGTCCGCTGCAAGAATGTAGATGCTCTTAAATGCTCAGCCATTAGGTCATAATTATTTAGGCTTGTTATTGATTCTTTGTGAACCTAGATCATAATTTTAAGTCTACTCTGGCAACTTCTCTTAATTTGTATATTTAGACAATCACATATAAGATTATCAATAATTTTTGAGTAGTTAAGTCTGACAGTTTCTCAATTATTTTCTGATTTACCTCCAGAAAATGATAGATGTGGAGACAGTGTTCCATCAAGATTGAAAAAAGAGTAAAAGAAAGAATCTTCCCATTATGCTGTAAGACAAATATTGAGTGGTTAGTGATAAAGTAAGAAATGACCTTCAAATTAGTTAAAGGCTATTTCAAATATAAACTTTAATAAAAAACAGTAATATATGTATGTATATACATACACATATATGTATATATACTGAAACCAAAGTACAATATGAGTTCAAATTTCATTTTCATTTTTATCTAGATTTGGATGCTTGGGCATAAAAACAATTTCCCAAGTGTCAGTGTTATCATTTCATTTATTTCTTTTCTCATATATATATATATATATGTACATATATATATTAATTTTTCGAGACAGGGTTTCTCTGTAGCTTTGGAGCCTGGCCTGGAACTAGCTCTTGTAGACCAGGCTGGCCTCAAACTCACAGAGATCCACCAGCCTCTGCCTCTGCCTCCTGAGTGCTGGGATTAAAGGCATGTGCCACTACTGCCCGGATCCAAGTGTCAGTGTTATCACTTCTAAAAGAGATAATAAATCCAAATTACAAACTATTTGGAAAGATGAAAATGGTAGAAAGCTCTGAGAACATTTTTGGTTCTCAAAGCATAAGCTAGCTCCTTATCTTCTGTTTCAGGTTGCCCTAGACCTTCATCTTGAGGACTCCCCTAAACAAGAACCAGACTTCAGACAGTTTCAGAGTTTGTGTGTTCAGTTATAAGAGTTCCATGTGGTCCTTTTACTCTCTTTTCTGTTGAGGTTTATTTCCACTCTGTCTGTAATGTGTGCATGTGTTTATCTTGCCAAGCATAGTTCAATACTTTAAGATCACTGTCTGATAGTTCCAATGTCTGAGTCATGTGTTGGTCAGTCTTTGTTGATTGTTTTTAGTAATGGATTATATATTTCATATTCTCCATGTTCTGAGCCATCTTGGATTATATTGCCAACTCCATGACTGCTGAATTGTAGTGACTGGATTTTTCTGCACAGCTCCAAAGTCTTCAGCAGGCTTTTGACCAATACACAAAATCCCAGTTCAGTCCATTTTGACTTAGCTCGGCTGCTGGCAGTCTGTGTTCTGCATGGGTGGTTCTGGGGCTGACCACTCATTTGGATAGAGTTGTACACAGGATTTATGACCCTTTCTGCTTCTTTCTTTTCCACTATTTTCTTCACTTTTCACGTTCTAGCAGCTATGATTATACTGAGCTCTTTAGGAAAGACACATTGAAACCTTCACACATGGTTGGCACAAACTAAGTCTTGCTTTCTACCAACCATCTTCCCCCTCACACATGAGAAAAATTGCCAACTTCTGTTCCCTTTTTCCAAACATTGACTTCCCATTGGAATCTATCTGTGTTCATGTATTCACTCTCTTCCACCTACAGGTAATTAATCTTTTATATTTATTTTGGAATTTCTAGACATTAGCTGCAGAATGGTCTAAAGTGATCATATTTTACCAGGAGCAAGCAAAACCCCCAAGGCTCCAGATGATTAATTTTCACTTACTGAAGTTTCCTTGTCTTTTCTCTGAAGATGTGAGGTTTCCCAAGCACGTCTCAAGGACACCAGGCTTCTCAGAATCCCAATCCGTTCCTGTGAGTTCCTGCAAAAGGCACTCTGGCTAACCAGAGTTGTCTCATTAGCCTCAAGCATTCACAGGAAATTGCACCTGAGCTCACACTGAACAAGATGACCATGGCGCTGAGGGACTGCAGAGCCCAGGAACCAATTAAGCCTCAGGTAAGGAAAGGATTTTCTTCAGTTGACTGATGGCAGCCATAAACATGGGCACTGGCCACAGTGAGTTTAATGTGGGTCCCACACTTCTCTTCTTCAGAGTAAAGAAGGAACCGTGGCTGGAAGGGCTAATCTAATATGAGCTGGAGATGGATTTTCTGTTTGCACTAATTCATGTTTAGCAAATTTGCTCATGTGTGATTCCCTGGCACCAGGGGATATGAACCTACGCAGTTAATAGGTGCTTGTGAAGTTCCCTGTATTGCTCCTGAAAAGCTGTTAGACTTACCTAATGTGACTGATCATTTTACTCTTTGGAAACCCATCATTCAGAAGAAGAACCATCTCAGCTAACATGGGAGGGCTGGAGCTGGGGTTAGAATGTAGCTGATCCGACTCTCGCCCTGGCCATCTACTTCTCTTGGTATCTATCTCTGAGACAGCCTTTAGGTTAGAGTCTAGAATGTTCTGAATGGACAAATGATCTGCTTGGCGATGTGAGTGCAGGCTCCTGAATTCAGTTAGAGGATAGACAATGCGATCGTCGCATTTAATAGATGGTTTCTCTGGAATCTGATTGGCAAATGAAGTCACATGATCGCTCCAGTGGCTGCTCTACTTCCCTACCTGCTTCCTATTAGCATCCTGGGCCCTCTACTTATCCATAGATTTCTATGGGATTCAGATACACACATACCAGCAAACACATAAGTCAGACGGCTGAAGAGAAGTGACCAGGCCAAATCAAAGAAAATTTCTCCTGGAAATGTCCTTCCAATGAAGTGCTGGATTGTGTGTATGTGACAAAATCAGTCGTTTACTTGCAGCCTAACAGACAAGAGCAGGTTCTTGCTCACCAGCCTTGCTTAATTGTGCTACAGGAAACGGGGCCCACCAATTCAACTTGAAGAAAAAAGCATTTCTACTCAGAAATCTCTTCAAACCCAGAAAAAATCCTGGTGGCACTTCAAAGGCCTCAGCATGGAAAAGTAAAAGTAGATACAGTTACACATTGCAAAAGCTAGGCAAAAAAAAATGAGACAAAGAAAAGCCGCCTGTCTTCAAGAGCTAGGTCGTCCAGTGTGTCCAGGCGGGAGTGAGTCCTCAGGTGCTACCCTCTTTATCACAGCATTCCACATCTCTTTTTATCTTCTGCTCTTCTCCTCTTTCCAAGATCATAAATCAACAGAGACAGGTCTTCGTTCTTTGCAAGAGAAGGGAGGGGGCGTCTAGACTTCTCCTATTCCACAGCAACCTTAACTACCTTATAAATGTACTCCTAGGGTGCAGCTCGGACTCTTTCAAAGGCAAGTTGGTTGGTATGCAGTCGGGGGACTCTGAAGCACGGGTACAGTCCTTCTGACATGTCTGTCCCCAGGAACACCAGGAAGAAAGCCATATGTGAGGATGGAAGGAAGATCAATTCAAGAGGCTTCAGATGCCAGAGCCAGGGTCAGAGTCAAATACAAGAGTATGTGACAGCTGAAATTGTCCATGATTTACTAATTGCCAAAGGCAGTGACTGGGTCATAAAGGGCAAAGGCCAAAGAGAGGGCTTGGTGCCCATTGCTGGCATTAGGTTTCTGTCTGGAGCAGAAGACAGGAGAACAGTGAAGAACATTTGGAACTAATTAGAGAGAATGAGGAAACTTGGGGCTAAGATGTGGCAGCCTGTACTGCTTCTAAAAATAAATAATAGCTGGACAACCTTTCCAAAGGCTCCATTGCTCTTTATCTTTCTTGTCTCTGACATAACTTATGCATAGTTGATGGAAGAACGGCCTCATCTTTCAGCTTCTTAGGATACTTTGGATCTTATCTGAAAACAGTACAGCTAAAAAAAGATAGAAGAAACTGGTAGATATTCAGTGTTTTCCTCAAGCATAATCTAAACCAAAGATGTGGACTAAGGATGTAAGGAATGGGGATGTAAGGGAAAGAATTGACTTTTGAGGTTGGAACTTGGCATTCAAGTCTTCCCTTCCCTGTTTGGAAACTGTGTGATGCTGAGGATGGTAAATGTGGTCTTGGAGATGTTTTCTCACTGGTAAGATTAGACCTCTACCTTTAGGAAGGTGATGTGTTTAGGACATGTGACGACTCTCTTGCTTCCTCTTGCTAGGCTTATTAGATGGAACTCCCCTTTCTTAAGGCTCTGCATTATAAATACCACGTGATCCATCGTTAACCATCAGCCATTTCAGAAGTTCAAGTCCACAGCAAGACTACCCTATATAAAGTAACATGGTGTGGCTTCAAGAACAGACATAGGAAACAGTGGTTTAAATTGAAAATCAAAAGTGTATTTAAAGGCAGAAATTAAACATACTTAGAGAAATAAAACAAATTTGATGCTAAAATACTGAAAGACAATAATAATATAGCCCTCAAGATGCAAAGGCTATTTTTTTATTCAGTTATATATCAAAAGGGAAGAGGGAAAAATAAAAATGTAAGTATTCCAGATTTAGAAATTCTCTACAGCAAAGGCTTCACAGTCAAAGGTAAAAGATAAAACGTGATCTTGGAAGAAATATTTAGAGCTGTAAATTATAAGGTAAAATAGACCAAGAATAAGCACATGAAATCTTCAAATATTTCTTTTATGTCTGTAAGCAAAAGTCTGAAGCCAATGGAATTACAGTTTAAAGGATATGGGAAGGCAGTCACAGGGGGAAACATCAGAATTTCTCTGTGGAAAACAGCCTGCCTTATTAGTAGTCAGAACGTCCACATTAAAATGACAAGGAGATACAACCAGTCTGCAAAGGTTATACAATCTGATAATATTAAAAGTTGGCAAGTGAGGAGTTTGGGGTGGAGAATATTATTAAACTGTTTAACTGTTCATTAAACAATTGTGAAGGACGAGATGTCAATCTTAGAACCCAGAACTTTCCCTCTAAGTTTGTTCTGGGAACGGAATGCACACACATGATTTGATAAAGCTAAGACCTGAAGGAGTTCTGCTTATCCTACAAAAAGTAGAAACAATTTAAATATCTATTCATAGAAGAATGGATGAATACAGTGCTATAAACACAAAGAATTAGAGTAATGTGTTCAAATAAATGAAATATATTCACACATATTAACCTGAGTCAATCACTAAAACACCTACAAACTTAGTAGGTCTCTCCCCAATCTAGACATCTATGAAAGTGTAGAGAGCATGAGAGCCTTTTCATCTTTGAGTTTATTTTATTAGCCAGGATGGCTGCAGTGTGGAGAATTAAGTGTCTAGGAAACTAAGAATTAATCAGTGATAATTTAAATGTTTTTGGCTATGCCTCATTTATTCCTTGTTTGCACAAATTTAAAACAAATATGGATAAATGTTGCAAAAGTTTTCACAGTTGTTAATTCTTGCCACATGGATGATTGTTACTTCTAATTCCTACGTTACTATAACTTATTTTTTCCTCAAGAGAAGCAT
Organism: Ondatra zibethicus; assembly: GCA_004026605.1. Classification (NCBI taxonomy): domain Eukaryota; kingdom Metazoa; phylum Chordata; class Mammalia; order Rodentia; family Cricetidae; genus Ondatra; species Ondatra zibethicus. The sequence continues at coordinate 81,244 of PVIU01007753.1, forward strand.
ATTCACCATTATTTAGTGAGATTCATAAAAATCCCAGGTGACAGCACTAGACAAGTTAAACTTGCTCTAAAAATATATACTTGCCTGGGTCTTTGAAACTCATGTTTTAAATGCTTATTTTGCATTTTCTTATATTCAATGTGTTTGTATTATAGTTCCCAGGATGTTATAGTTTTGAAAACACTGTCTTGGGAAACTCTTGTGTTTTCTCTGTTATTTCTTCATTTATAGATAGGGGAACTGGAGTCCAAGAAGGTAAACAGTTTGTCCAAGTTAACGGAGCTCCGCAGTCACAGAGCTGATGGACTGGCAAAAGCCTTTGAAAGTTAATGCTGCTCCCAAAACACCAAACCTATTCCCAAACCCACATGACTGTGTTTTCCCTTATAAACCATGAACTACTTGCTGGTTGAACTTAGCTGTATTTAACTGTTAACTGAATTTAAAATCTGAGGAGAAGATGAGTTGGATATGTTTTAGAAACATATAGATATTTTACAAACACATGAATGGCTAAATAAGCAGTTGAGGGAGCCTGTGGTAGAGATGATTTTTAGTGGTCCTAATAAGGCTAGTGTGCAGAAGGCTTTCTGCACAAAAGGAAAAACATTTTGTTCTAACCTCGCACTCTTAGATAATGTAGTAAAGAAACACGGAGTTCTGTTGACCTAATTGTGGTGGTTAGAGTGGATTTAGCAGGTTGCTCAATTCCAAGTAGCCTATGACTATGATTTACTACCTTACTTAACTACTTTTAGTCTTTTTCCCATCCAAGGATCCAGAAGATATTATCAGAGGTCACTCCCCTCTCTTTCTCTTCATGAGTATTTTGATTTTCTTCATTTTAAAAGATGCTTTTTGGGAGGACTGAGGATGTAGCTCAGTTGGTGAAATAGTTGCTTAGGGCCTAGGTTTAATCCCCAACATTGACTAAACTTGGTGTGGTGGTGTTTGCTTATCTGAAAGTGCAGGCAGCAAGATCAGGAGTTCAAGACCATCCTTAGCTGCAAAGCAAGTCTAACCCAGGATTTAGGAGACTGTCCCAAAACAAAAAAGCAAACAAGAAGGTCCATGTTAGTATTTGTTTGAGGTGTATATAACCCGAGGCGCATATAACTTAAAACTCAGAAGCTCTCCACGTTTCATTTCAAATTTTCTTGCAGTTTCAAGTTGAGAGCCAGAGAAGGGGGGGGCACCTTTCCCCTCAGTCTGAGCTCATCAGAATTAAGATGGTCATGCTATAGTAATCTCAGTAACTAGTGGCACTGGTCCATCCTGGATCTAAATTAATGTCCTTGTAGCATCTGGAAGGGGATGAATTTGATTCCGTGAAAACAAAGGGATTGAATCAGATTATAGCAGAGGCCAGGTGATCAAAGGGATTCTGCAAAGACAAAAGCACGTGTCTCTCATACTGTCAAGGCCACATTGGGAGTGGAATTCACATCAGTGACCCCGCAGATCTCCCCCGGGGGTTAGACAATAGCTAGAGAGAAAAGGCACCTAGCATGACATCTGGCAGATGCAAAATGTCTAATGAAGTTTGCTTCCTAAGTGATTAACTAAAGGCTGAGTGGTTCTGGCTACCTATGTCACCTCATCCCAAAGCTCCCACAGCCCAGCACGTCTAACTAAACATCGGGACCACGCTACTGAACAGGGCACAGAGCTCTCAATTGTCCTCTTAAAGTGAAAACCAGAACTTTGAGGGGAGGCTGTAAGGTCAGGGCGTTGTGACAACCACGGTAACAGAAACTGCAGTAACTAAGGTTCGTGGCATACCTGCCCTGGTCCAAGAAGTCTAGAGAGTGTCTGCCACGTATTTTCTCACTTCATCTTTGCCATAAATGATGAAGTGGGCATTAGTATTGTTTCCATTTTGCAGATGCAGCAAACTCAAGTCATCCCCCCAAGGTCAAGGAAACGACAAGGCTCGCTTGGATTCCCACTCTGGTGTTGGACTCCAGAGCCTGAGCTCTTAGCCACACATTGTTCTCTCTCAGACTGCTCTGCATAGCCCCTTAATACCCAGGGAGGAGAAGGCTCCATGTGAAATGGTGTTTGGCTGCATTCCAATCCGTCAACACATTCATCGCCAGCCGGCACAAAGAGAGCAGGTAGGTTGGCGTCCCTGCACTGAAGCAGACAATCCGGGCAAATGTATGCACTGACTTCCAGCTTGATTCTGCAGCTCTGTCTTGACTTTCCTAACACATCAGCTGCTCTATTATAAAGGGGCCTTGGGGTGACAGGGGTCCAGAGGGATCAAAGAGAACTTATCTTTCTAGGACCTTATTCTAAAAAAAGTGGGGGGGGGGCAACAGATTTAATCATCATAGTTCTGGAGTTATTTCTCATCAGAGAAATTATGGAGCCGAACACTGATTCCAAGAAGTGTTAGGATGCTGGGCACAGATGGCTTTAATTATTTGGGCAGCCATTGACAGATGTGACGGTCTAGGTTTCTGCTGCCTTGGACAGGTGTAAGCTATAGGATTTACCCAGAGGGAGTTGTGGAGAGACAGAATTGGACAGATCCCGTTGATGGCCCCTTATTTTGTCTTAATCCACCCCTAGGTACATACTTATCATATTTCTTTGCCTGAAGGCATGGTCAAGTCAGTCGAATCTATCAAACCAAGTCTGAGTGCAGGAAAGATATTCTCAAAGAGAGAACTACATTGTTAGCATTTGGCCTCAGCCTCTGCTTTGTGTTTTTCCTCAGGTGCCTTTCTTCCCATTAATTGTGGCTTCATAATTAAAAGGAGGTGTGTTTGTGTTCCCTCTTCTGGATCAACATAAGCCTTTAACTTCTTCAATTGTCGTCTACACAAGCAATTTCAAAGGATTGAATGCCAACCCGTGAAAACATTCATTACCAGAAAAAGATCAATTGAGCAAGGCAGAGAGGGTAAGAAGACAAAGGCCTTGATTTTAGGGAAATAATGAACACTGGGCTGAGGCTTCAAACTTTTCAGGGACTAGGAATGAACCATCAGCATCTACTAGTCAGGGCTCTGTTCTAGGCACCTGGGGTGCTGTGGTGATGAATGTCACCATTGTTCCCATGGAAACTTAAATGAGGCTATGGACAGTTTAAAAATATGTCTCTATCCAAGCATGTGCTCATATATGTATTTGTATACAGCCACATGTGTATAGTTCCCCTTTATCCAGAGGAACACATTCAATGCATTTCACTGGGTGTTTGAAATCATACATAGCACTGACCCTTGTTTATTTTTATACATATTTTTGATGTATTTAGTTTATCAACTTAACAATAATGAGATCACAAGATAAACCACAACACACTATAAAAGAAGCTCTGTGAAAGTGGTTGTTATGGTTTGGATATAAAATTTTCCCTTCTAAGTTGGAGACTTTGGTTTTTACCTAGTGGTACTATTTAAAGATGGTCTTGAAACTATAGAACTAACTAAAGGAGCTGTGTGTGTGTGTGTGTGTGTGTGTGTGTCTGTCTGTCTGTCTGTCTGTCTGTGTGTCTCTCTGTGTCCTCCCCGTGTGTGTGTGTTGAACAGTTCTCATCTTCCAAGTGTTCTCATCACCATTCTGTTTTCCCTTAGCACATGGGGCCAAGTGACCATGGGATGATCCCTTTGGAACAAAGAGCCTAAAGGATTCTCTCTCTCTTCCAGTTGTTCTTTCAGGCATTTTGTCACCACGAGAAAATAAGAAATTTTTTTTGCTACAGTGGTATTCCTGTCTCATATCTCAATGTGGTACCCACTGTGGTGATGTGAGATGATGCAGTGCTTCTGTGAAGAGACGAAGCGAGGAAGGTGACCTATAAACTGTGACATAGTATTAGACTATGACCAAAGTTACTTGAAAAAGTAACTCATCATCCATCCCGTAATCTAGAGAGCTACCCAATGCTTCAGCACAGGAAAAGGTCTTAAGAAGGCCAAGGTGTGAAAGCCAAGGTCAGAGGTGTGGCTGGAAGGAGCTGGACAACTACCTTGATCTTGGGTTTCTAGACTCTAGTCTAGTGGACAATACGTTTCTACTATGTAAGCTACTCTGGTCTGAGGCACTCTGCTACAATTGCTGCAGAGAAGGATTATGGTACTTCTTCAGACTTGAAGGAGAACATTGTATAGAAAGTTCTCAAAAGCTAGTTAGGGAGTTAGTTAGAATCTAGTTAGGGAGTTAGTTAGAATCTAGTTAGGCTGTCAGTGAGATGACCTGCGCTGGGTGGCTAACAGCTGTCATGTGTAATTACCTAATTTAATGAAGCAGTCCTATGATGTAGAAACTCTCATTTTCATCTGCCTTTTGAGGAAATAGACTTGGCAAGATTAACCCAGTGCCGCAGAGCTGGGGAGGGAGCATGGACCTGTGTTGTAGAATATTATTTTAAGGTGTGCTACTTTTGTTTGTGCTCAGGGACAACTGTTTAATGATGCAAAGGTGTGTTTGATTAAATAAAATTCACCAGAGGCTAAGCCAGCAGCTAGCTGACGGGAAGTTGGAGGGAGGAGCCAGGTGGAGAAGGGTTTATAAGGAGGGGCCACAAAAAGCATGAGGACTTCTTGGGAGACAGGAGGAGCTGAGCTGCTTACTATTCCGCCTCTCTGGGGAGCAGGATTCTATCTCAGCCTTTGAATCTTTAGTGGGACAGAGATTTAGTAAGTTCTCTTAGTAGTTTTGGAAGAGTCGGTGCCTGAGGGAACAGCTATTGGGGCGTAGCCACTGCTGGTAGAGGCGGAGTTGCAGTTGCTGACTAGGAGAGCCAGAGCTTCAAAGGCAGCAACCATAAATAAGAGGACAACAGATCCGAACTCAGTCTGACCTGACAGCACACAGGGGGCGCCAGCCCTGATCTGTGGGGAAAATGTAAGGAAGGAGAGAAAAGCCCACCTCCGGAAGGGTGTTAGTAACAGTTCCTGAGACAGAACTATTAGAGAACCAACAAGCTAACCCATAAGCCAGAAATCCTATTACATAATTACCTGGATCTGTTCAGGCTGACTACGAAGCTATTCACAGTGAGCACACAGCTCCCTAGCCCTCTGTGCTTCGGGTAGGCACAGCCCTCCCATCCACTCACCTCCCCCTCGCAACACATACAGACACACACACACACATCCACACACACGCACACACACACACATCCACACACACTCACCCCAAACTCCTCAGACAATGCAACTTTTTAAGAAGCCCTTTGAAGAAGCCCTTGAGGGATTTGAATCAACGATCGCCTCAGATCCTAAACTGGAACTCCTCGGTTTGCTTTTTAATGATATCTCCCAACTCTGCCGCCACACCTGTTTCTTACTGTTCGCTCCTAGCTACTCTAGTCTATTCTTCACTCGGCTTGGTGCACAAGGGTTTCTTTTTCTTTTTTCAAATAAAGAAACAGGCATGGAATTAAGTCTCCACGTCCCATGTGGTTCATTATCCTGGTGTGCTGGGAATGTGTTAAACAGACAGTGTGCGTTTCCCTAAGTACCAGCAAAGGATGAAAGGAACCCACAGTAGCAAAGGTTTTTCTTTTCTTTCTCCCACACTCTCTCTTTTAAACTGAGACTCGGGTGATTCAATTCACACTGGGTAGTTGAGCTGATAAGATATGGGAGGGGAGATCTCCAGCAGTAGGTTTTATTTCAAGGAAACTTTTTAAGTCATAAAATGTTCTTAGGTGTCTTTGATTTTTTTATTTTAGTAGAATTGCAAACCTGAAATTAAAAGACATTTTGGGGAAAATATATGCTTGATGTGAACCCTGGGCAGTTATATAAATAGAGCGAATTGAATGGAGTTGCATAGCCCAAAGATTACGCTTTGCTATGCTGCTGAGATTTTACACGCCAAAACTTTAAAACTTCAGATGGAGACTTATGCTTACTTTATTACATATATTTGGGTATCTATATATTCATTCCTATCCTCCTTATAATGAAGTTTTTGTGTGGCTCTTTTGTAAAACCTGAAAACACTTATTCCTGAGAGAAGCAAGAGAGTGAGAGGGTGGTGCAGGATTTGAATAAAACCCGGCAGCTGAGACTCAGTGGGAAGCTCCCAGCTAAATGAACTTGCTAATTTGATCCTATCTTTTCAACACTGAGGGATCTTGTTCCTTAACTTTTAGATTTCCCTCCCTAAGTTTCCAAGATGAGCCACGCAGCCATAAGCTGAGTTTGGGGGCGCCCATATGTAAAGATGATCACTGTTTGGAATCTGAATACGTTCTCGACAGCAATTTGACAGGCTTTCCTAGGCAATTCATTTTACTTCTGTAGTATAGGAAACTGTGCATGCTCGTGGGTTACCACTTGATATTTCAACAAAGTGTGTGTGTGTATGTGTGTGTGTGTGTGTGTGTGTGTGTGTGTGGTATTGTTTCATGTTTTGGAGACAAGGTGTCCTGTGGTCTATGCTTTCACCTCCCAAGTGTTAGGAGTACAGGTGATCATCACCATGTCTGGTAATACTGTTTATATAACTTTTCAAGCTGTGCATGTAACTTGGTTGATAAAGTGCTTGTTTGGCATGTTGGGAAGCTATGGGTTCAGTCCTCAGCACCAAATGAACTGGCTGTGGTGGACCATACCTGAAATCCCAGCACTCAGGAGCTGGAAGGAGGAAAATTAGAGTTCAGGATCATTAGGCTACAGAACACAACTATCTCAAAAAAATTTTTTTTTTCACTTTTCAAAATCTCATTTTGTTGAATAGTCATTTGTTCTTTGCTTTCCTACTTCTGCAGCTACTTCCAAGGTATCAGTCATTTTCACTAATATTCTGAATATTGCAGGGTATCGGAAGTGTGTGTGTTTGTGTATGTATGTTTATATCTATATGAGCATGGGATCACTTATGGTATTGTTCATCAAGAAGCATTTCCTTCTGTTTAAATTTTTCATGCATCATTATTGTGTGTGTGCATGATGTGTGTGCCGTGGCTTCAGGACAAGGTTGTGGAGTCAGTTAACTCCTCCCGCCTTTATGTGGTGTTCCGTTACTTTCTTTTGTTATGATAAACGGCATAACTAGGAGCAACTCAAGGGAGGAAAGAGTTTATTTCCGCTTACATTTCTCCATTACAGTCCATCAGAGGGAAGTCAGGGTAGGAACTCGAGGCAGGAAGCCAGGGGTAGGAACTGAAGCAGAGGCCATGAGGGAACACTACACTTACTGGCCTGCTTCCAAATTCTCTTTCTAGCTTCTCAGTTTTGTGGTACAACCTTGAACCCATGTGTCTGGGGATGCTACGGCTCACCATATGCTGGACCCTGCTACATCAATTAGCGAGAAAGTAAATGCTGTTACAGACATGCCACCGGCCATTCTGATTGAAGTGATTCCTCAACTGAGGTCCTCTCTTCCCAGGTGTGTCAAGTCAACAATAAAAACTAATCAGGACCCTTGAGTTCCAGGAACCGTACTCAAGTACTTTATCCACTGAGCCATCTATTGGCTTAGCTTTGTGTTTCGAGACAGGCTCTCTTGTTACCCTGGAACTCACCCACTATGTTGGGTTGGCTGGCCAATGAGCCCCGGAGATCTGCCTTTCTGTATTGCCCAAGATCCAGGGTCATAAGAATGTGCCACTCTGCCCTATTTTTTTTATAGGAGCTTTAAGGATTGAATTTAGGTCTTCATACTTAGGCAGCAAATAAACATTTATCTAATTATTCTTTATGAATAAAAACTTGATGCAGAACCTGGAAACAACCTAGGTGCCCCTCAATGGAAGAATGGATCAAGAAAGTGTGGATTATATACTCATTAGAATACTACTCAGCGGTAAAAAACAAGGACATCTTGAAGTTTGCATGCAAATGGATGGAAATAGAAAACGCTATCCTGAGTGAGGTAACCCAAACCCAGAAAGATGATTATGGTATGTACTCAC